>CATQJA010002566.1:0-12500 GCA_958295435.1 Mesorhabditis spiculigera
GCAAGAGTGATTCGGGTTATTTAGCTTGGTAAGAGTTTACTTTATCCCCCCCACAGCCGAAGGGTCTCAAAGTTTTCGGTATTTTCGCTTATTTTGTCGGGATTTTTGCAACGTCATTCGATAGAGCGTCGAAAAATATACTAAAAGTTTTAATTTGAGCCTACAATAATGTAAAATAAAAAAGTTATAGCCAAAAACTTCCGGCTGGGGGGTAAAGTAAACCGTAGCCTTTAGCTTACCTCAAACACTGAGCCGAGCGCAAAAACGATTGCTGGAATGAAAATGCACACCATTGGGACGGTGGTCTGGAATTAAAGTTGATGCCAAGATGAAATTTCGGGGCACACCTGTACGACTAATGCTCTAAACAATTGGCGCTGCTGCCGGCGCGTCCTTTCAGAAATTACGGCCATCTAAAAAAATTGCGTCGCTCGACCATGCTATATAATTTGCTGGAAATTTCTGGTACCTTTAAAAATTTGTGAATCCCGGTGCCGCAATACAAAATCGTCGCAAACGCGCCGACATTGACGGCCAGCGCCGTGGCGGCGAGGCCCAAGAAAAAGGTGTTGTACTCGCGATCGCCATCTATGGTAGCTTTCTGAAAAGCGCCGTAATATTTCTGAAGCATTACTTAGGTCTTTACTCCCCCCCAGCCGGCCCCGCCTACCGTATCTCGGCTCCCTGTTCATCTACTGGTATGTAAAGTATACCAAAATACTCGCCAGAGCAAGACAAACATTTTAGTATACTTTACACACCTATAGATGAACAGGCGGCCGAGGTACAAAAGTCGGGTGCCGGCTGGGTGGCAGGTAAACTGCACTCTATCCATTACTTACGCTAATTGGCGCGCCAAGTACTGTCACGTCCTGCTGCGACAACCCCATTGAGGCGAGGCGCTCGGCTGAAAAGTTGTGTTAATCAACTAAAAACAATTTTCTGGATTCCATTTCGTTCCCAAACGTACCAAGTTGGGGTACCAGCTGTTTGCCAGGGCTCGAATACAAAACCGGAATCACGAAAAGAGCCAGCGAGAAGCCGGCGTACAGCGAGAATAGCAGGAAAAGCAGATGCCATGATTTGAATAAGAATGCCCACTCCGTTCTAAAATTCCCTATTTTGCTTTGAACAGTATTTCAGTAGTGTTTTGACTAAAACTGTACTGCGAAAAAATTCTGAATTTTAAAATTCTAAATTTTGGTCAAAATTTCGATTGTTTTACGTAGTCTTTAGGGACTTACTACTTACGTACATTTGATATTCCCATACATTTGATCAACCGGAGCCAAAACTGATCGCTTGATTTTTGAAAGTACCGGGAGCATTTTGAACAAATGTATGGGATTTCGAGAAAAGTTCTAAGAAACGGGCCAAATTTCCGGGTACCATAGCTCGGCCATCCGATGTCCGATTTTGATGATCTCAACATCTATCAATCTCTACTCTTCGAGAGCTATCGATTGACATTAAAGGTATCGCATGCAAATTGCTCTATGCAGAGATAACTTGCAAAATCCGTTTCGTATGATTTTGCGAAAAATTTCTCGGGCCTGTATCTCGAAACCCATCAGCTTTTGGGTCAGTTGATGGTCTTCCCAGAATAGACGGCTGCGAGACCTATCGAACCATATCTCAAACTCCAAAATTGGCAACATCTGTGATTTGAACAAGCGATTTCAAAAAATTGTGACAGAACTTATTATCCAACCTGATACTTTAATACTACTTATTTACCCCCCCCCCTCCGTAATGCAAAAGAACCTTTGAATTAGCCTTACTTGACGACCATTACATAGCGATAGACGAAGTGTAGGGTGAGGCAAAGGACGATCTGAAGGAATCGTTATAATTGGAAACCTCGAATTTATTGATTTGAAATGAGTGTTAATAAAGATTAAAGTTTTTCGAGAATATTTAGAGCGACAAATGACCCTAAGCTAGAACTAACCTGGGATAGAAAAGATATCCATAAAAACATTAGCGGCGGTCCGGCAGGATGGGCTCCCATCGCACCATAGCCGAAAAATACGACCCAGTTGCCGATCACGAGTAGGATCTGAATAGCTAGTTGTTTCAATTTCACCCATACTCAAAAATCTCGTCAGGGTGTCCCAAAAAAAGACCCCTCTAGCGGTCCGCTGTCGTGTCCGACTTTTACGATTTAGGTATCTACCGAATACTCTCGACGAGCTGAGGTTTTTCCTTCCGATTTGTGAAATTTCCCAATTTTAACCAGATTTTTATAGTTTTGGGCCTAAATTACGCAATTTTGTGCAAAAACTCAATTTAATCGGCTTCAGTCCCATCCAAGCTATGTTCTCAAATGCCTTTCAAAAAGCCAAACTTGGGCGGCCAGGAAAGATTTAAAAATTTGAAAGATGGGATTTTTTCAAAAACATTGCATGGGAAAAAACATCGAAAATTCTGCCAATGTCGCAAAAATGTTCGTAAATGTTATAAAAATTCGGGAATTTCAAAAATCGGAGAGAACATTTCTCCTCAGCTCGTCGAGAGCTTTCGATAGATACTTAAATCGTAAAAATCGGACACGACTGCGGACCGCTAGAGGGGGTCTTTTTTTTTGAGACACCCTGTAAAGATCAGTTACTCACCGGTTCCATGAGCATATGCGTAATGGAAAAGCCGAGTTCACATAGCGAGAACAGGAGCAGAAGATATCTAGAGATCGAATGTCGTAAGGGTGTCAAAAATTACTTGCATTAATTTACTTGTTTCATTTATATTTTTATCCATTTCATTACTTACTTATATCCATGCAAAACCTTGGATTTTGTCGTCAGGATGAGACAGATGAGGGATAGGTTGAAGATGAGCGTGACGAGGCAGAGGCTGATTTCGATCCAGTGCGTCACGCCACGCACCCACGACGGATCAACCATCCACTGATGTCGCCGTTTGAAGCTGATAGACTAGAAGGGGACGCTGTGAAGTGCCGTCAATTACAGGAAATTATTTAATTGTGGCTCGGAAAGGGAAAAAGGGGAAAAGAAAAAAAGAGGTCGGCTCTCCGAAATTGCCATATAGGGTTTTCGGAAACGCCAGTAGAAAAGTCGTGCTCGCATCCGGCTATTGTGGAGCTGTTTTCCCAAATGCGAAATGGGGAGACATTTTGCGTCTTCGCATCAATTTCGATTCTTTTCTTCGCGAAATTGGTGGAGGCTTTTTCAGCGTTGTTAGGAAATTTTTCCTGGGGTGGCGCTTTATCTACATCAGGGCTGGGATTCATATCAAATTTACACGCCAGAAATTTTTACACGCGTGTAAATATTTTACACGTGTGTAAAATATTTACACATGTGTAAAAATTTTTTACACGCGTGTAAATTTCGACGTTTTTGTTAACAAATTTGTTAAGAGACGAAAAACACACGTGTAAATATTTACCATTTTTTGACACGCGTGTAAATTTTTTTACACGTGTGTAAAAAAACATGGCCTTCGCGAAAGTTGAGCAAAAAACCGAAAAATTTACACGCGAGCGGCCGAAATTTACACGCGAACTTTGAAACCCTTCAGAAAATCGGAAAACCATCCTTGCGTAAAACTTGAAGCGATACTAGATGGCGACGGGTCTAGACAGTTAGTCGAAAAAAATTTGGACTCCCAAGTGCCTTCGAATTTTTTTAATAAAGGTTTTTCTAAAGCATGTTTTTCGGGTCAAAAACACGTCTGTTCCATGTGTAAATTTCTTAGGTATAAATTTACACGCGTGTAAAATTTTAGGCAATTATTTTGCCCTTACCAACCTTAGAATTCATTGTTCTAATATTTCCAAAACCACGTTTTCTACACTGCAATATGCCCTTGGATCTACTTTGATCAGCGCAGACATCATTTTCCAACTATTTTCAAATAACGTCACCAAACAGCTCCTAACTCATTTGGGGCGTTGCTTGACGACATTTATTCGAGGTTGTTAAAGGCGAAGGACCACTTCGGAGACTTTTTTGGGAAGGAAATAGCAGTCTAGCTCTGCCACTTGCCCTGTCCCTCGTTGAGCCAATGAAACTTTTTTCGCTCGTTCGCATGGTGTCGTTGGCACTCCAAAATACGCAGTGTCAAGCGAGATGGATTCATTATGTATAACATTAAGTATACCGTTAGAAGGAGGTTAGAAATGCTCTAATCGAAGCGCCCTGGAGCACTTTTAGTGATCTTGGGCTGGCTGAGGACCATCACAAAAACCGTCCGCCGACGCAAAAAACACTAACTCGTCCGCCGACTCCTACAACCTTGAAGAAAAAGTTGCCAAGTTGCATTTTTATACCTTCTTCTCTTTATTCTATGTTCTATTCGCCTTTTTTCAAAATCCCGCGCAAAATCCCCAAAATACACGCGTGTAAATATTTTTACACGCGTGTAAAAGCTTTTTTAGCCGCCAAAATCCTCTAAAATTGCACAATTACGCGTGTAAATCCACTTACACGCGTGTAAATTCATTTACACACGTGTAAATCAGACGTGTAAAAAATTTACACGTGTGTAAATTTTTGCCCATTTTTACACGTGTAAATTTGATATGAATCCCAGCCCAGACATCCGGCAGCCGATTACCCGCGAAAAGGCTAGTAAAAGGGCAATATAAATTCGGCATATTTTAGGGGTTACTTTCAAAAGGTCGAAAATCTTGATGTCGAAATTTACATAAGCTAATTTCCCGAAAAACCCCTGGATGCTATGCAATACAATTTCGACATAGTGATTTTCGTTTTCGACATCATGGCAGCAAATCTTATTTTAGCAATCTTGAAAGCTAGAGTGTAATGTGCTGAGTGCTATAATGTGCAAAATTTCAAACCGATCCTTCCGAAACTGGACAAATGTTGGCGTGACCTTTTTAATGGGACCTCCTGTAAGCCGGTAACGACTGCCATAAATCTCGGGGCAAAAAAACAATTGCTAGTGGGTAGCAAGCCAGCGAACAAAATTACCAAACTCTGTCGAGTCAGAGCTAGAGACTGGAACCATGTAAGAATTTCCAAGTAAGTCGGATTAAATGTGTCGACCAACCCACACCCACCACAATGGCTTCCGGGAGAAAGAGAGTGAAAGTAGCCGAAATGGACCAAGGGAGAATCGGCCGGCCCAATTAGGCGGGATCAGGCGTTATGGCAGGGGGGAGAAGAGTGGCCGTGTTTTGAGTTCAAAAAGCTAAACTGGCAGTTGTTCGATTGATGGTTGGGCTGGAAGGAGTCATGTGAAAACTTCACAAAATACACAGGAACAGCGCAGCTTCCCCCTCCCCAGCCATAAGTCCTATTCAGCGCCGAGCATCTCAAAATGTTGGCCATGGTCGAAAATCTAAGGAAAACTTGTTTCCTTGATGCAAAAATTCCTAGAATTATTTTACAAGATTTTTAAGGTTGAACAACTAAGTAATTGGACACTGCTAAATGGCCCAAATTTCGATCACGGCTCCCAATTGACCTGAAGAACTCGGAAGCATACCGAAATGTAGCCCTTGATCTGGATAGTAAGAATACAGCACATTCTATTCGAAAAATTGCCAATAATGTGAATATTTGCGTTTGAAACCTGGGTAAACGGCACCACCGCGGCTTCTTTTCGACTTTTAAAACCTTGCAAAAACGTTCTAGCAACTTTTTAGGTAAGAAAACAACTTTGCGAAACGTTTTTGACTATCGCAAACATTTGGAGATTTTCGGCACATTAATAGGACGTATCGCTGAGGATATGGGCGGGGGCAGACTTCACTCAGGCCGAATCCACTTTAATTCCCCCTATAAGCCGAGCATAGTTATTTGAACATTTGCCTAGAGTTTGTCAACAAAAACAAGGAACCTGAGAATAGCCGTGGGCAATATCAGGGCCACGTGGCCCGTCCCCAAACCCTTGAAACGGAAGAATGAGGGCCGGAAACGAGGGTGGGCACCAAGATTGGCCAATTATTTGCCGGGGCCAGCAATAGGGGCAAGCGGGAGATTAGACCCAAAGCAACAACATCTGGAAAATGTAAATTTTCGAGCAGCTCAAATGTGCCGCGGCACAAATTAGCCGACATTATCAGACGCCCTCACTGTGGGCAACGTTGTTTCAGATAGTATCGAAGTTAATAGAAAAGAGGGTGCTTTTCAAATAGGGGGGGGGGAGATTTAGGCGGGGGGCCAACTTTTTTTTTACCGGCCCTGGTGGGGATAGTAATCAAATATAAAGTGTTTTCACAATCTTTTTAGCAAAATTTAAGCCTATTTGAATCGGAAAAACTTTTTAAAACGCTTGAAAAAGTCGAAAATTTGGTCATTTTTGGGCCGAAAAAATTGATTTTTCGACCTAAAATTAAATTTTTTAATTAAGTTTTGTAAAGTTTTTATGTTTAGGAATAGCTATAAACAACTTAGAAACACTTCCACTATTTATATAAAAAAATATAGGCTTGGGCGGAAAAAAGTTCGGTTTCCCCCCGCGCCTATTTGAAAAGCACCGAAAAGAGCAAGAAAGCTATCTAGTAAAGACATATGACCCTCGAGAGACTGGACCCTAACGATGCACCCAGAAGCCTCAACGTTTTGGGTGAAAAAGTAGCCAGGCACTCCCCAATGACGGGTAGGGGCAAGGGCGTTGCAATTCGATACGAGTGTCCGACAAGAGCCTGGCATTTCCATTTGCAAACAAACTAAACTTCGCACCAAATGTAGCGGGGTACAGTGCTCTTCGAGAACCTAACATGGTCCTGGGTTCAAAAGCCATCGCTGTCCGCGAAATTTTATGCAAAACCGCCCCGAGCTCCAGCGACCGTCACGTGACGCAACCCCGTGAACACATCAAATGGTCGTTTTCGACAAAATGTCTGTTTGTTTGTGTACACCCATCATAGTGCCTTGCCTTGCAGTGAAAACAGAATTTATCGGCCAAGCGCCTTTCGCCAGTAAAACAACGAATTTTGTCAGCAAAGAAACGCTGCAAAGGGAAAATTGACGGAAGGTAAGATCAGTAGCAAGGAAGAAATATAAAAACAACGATTGAAACAGTACTTCATTCCACGACGTCGCCCTTGGCTCCGAGACGCTGCGGATCCTGGCTGGGGTAGTAGATGGAGGAGCTTCCGGCGGGCCCAGAGGCATCGTAGCTGCTGAGCGTCGGGACAACCCGTGGCACTTTCAGCGGTGGACCAGTTGATGGGCCCGCGCCTTGTGCAGCAGCATGCCCACGCTTATTCGGGATCAATTCATCCGGAATCGGCAAGGCTGAAAAAGGTTTCGATGAGGCTGAATATCCAAGGCATACCGGTCGGGAGATTTGGCACCGGGTTGACGCGATAGTCGTTGCCGCCCTGGCGTTGCGCATATGGCGCACCCCAACGGATCGTCAATTTTCGGCTTTTCACGTAGGCTCGGTTGAAAGATCTATACACAATATTACCGAAAAAAGAAAAGCTCCAACCTCTCGGCAGCCATTTCGGCTGATTCACGCGTAGTGTAGTTGACAAAAGCACAACCTTTGGCCGGCAGCAAAGACAGTTGCCGGATGTCCCCGTATTGGTAGAAATAGTCACTAAAATCCGTTTTGAAAAACGAATAATACGAACTTGAGATCCTTTTCAGTAATAACACCGGCAGGGCCGAGGTTGCCCACGTAGAGCGTCGTGATGGTAGTATCTTCTGGAGGATGTAGTGAAGGCAACGCCTTAATTCGAATTATACCTCCTCACACAAAAAACATACTGTTGCACGATTCAAGATCTTTTCGGCGACTGGGTCGTTGTTGCCGTAGTAGCGATCACGCATGTTTTGCTGGCTGAGTGGATCATCGGGATCCGTCGGTTTCTCGTGGCTAAATTCATGTAAATCGAGCTGCAATCAAAAATGCCTACCGATAAGGACATTCCTCTCCACGCTTACATTCTCCTTTCACGAAGAAAGAGCAAATGTGTGGGGCATTGCGCTTGTAGTAGGGCCCAGTGCGCTGGAGACGTCTGAAATTTGCGAGTTTAAAAATCTAATTCAAAACCATACTTGAGCATCTCGGTTCCAGGATGATCAGCTCCGATCGTAGCAAGAGCTCCGCCAGGTGTCGTGCCATCTGTAGCCGCCAAGGCGCGTTCTTGATTTTGGACAAAGAAATCCCTAAAACGAGAGGTGGTATTCAAAGAAGGACCTTACCGATTGGCGCCTTGGCGCGGCAGGTCATCGGTGATTTTGAGAGCATGATCACGGACTTGTATAGGGAGACCTGAATTACAAAAATAAAGAGAAAATCGAATATCTCACCAAATTCCAGATCGAACATGCACGTCTGGCAACAGTTCTTGATCTTTGCACACGTCTGGCAGATTTCGGTCATCTTGAATCGGGCGCCCTTTCCTGGTTGCCAGCGGAAATTTGTGAAGGGGCGCTCGCAAATCGTACATTCCTTGCCATACGTGTCTTTTTGCTAAAATGGCGTGTAATGGCAAAAGAATAACACACTGACCATCCGTAGATATGGATTCGGGCCCAGGCATGTCTCGCAGAGGATCGGAAACTCTGAATCTTCCCATCCTTTGCGATTGTAGTTGTATGAGCTCTTTGACATCGACATCTCGGCTAAAATAAATTCGCGTCATGGAAGCACCAAAACAAAAAAAAGTTAAAAAAAAAAAAAAATTAAAAAAAAAAAAAAAAAAAAAAAAAAAAAAAAAAAAAAAAAAAAAAAAAAAAAAAAAAAAAAAAAAAAAAAAAATTTAAAAAAAATTTTTAAAAAAAAAAAAAATAAAAAAAATTGAGTTTAAAAAAAAAAAAAATTAAAAAAAAAAAAAAAGGGGGGGGGGGGGGCCCCCCCCCCCCCCCCCCCTCCCCCCCCCCCCCCCCCCCCCCCCCCCCCCCCCCCCCCCTTCCCCCCCCCAAATTAAAAAATAAAAAAAAATAAAAAAATAAAAGAAAAAAAAAAATAAAAAAAAAAAATTTTTTTTTTTTTTTTTTTTTTTTTTTTTTTTTTTTTTTTTTTTTTTTTTTTTTGGTTTTTTTTTTTTTTTTTTTTTGTTTTTTATTTTTTTTTTATAAATTTGAAAATAAAAATTATAAAAATAAAATTTTAAAAAAGAAAAATTATTTAAAAAAAAATTAAAAAAAGAAAATTTAGAATTAAAAATTTTTTTTAAAAATTTTAAAAAAAAAAAAAAAAAAAAAAAAAAAAAAAAAAATGAAATCCCATGAAAAAATACTGGAAAACTCGATATTTAGCTGTTGGCCGAAACCAAAAAACAGGATCATTGAAAGTTCCGCCGATAAAAGTAGACTTTATTATGTGATCAAAAACGAAACAAACAGACAACAATGGAAGACCGCTATTATTAAACGGCACCGGATAAATTAAAGCATCGGAATTAGGGCAAGTAGTTTATTGGTTCTTCAGAGCATCCCTGATCGCAGCGATGAGTCCATCCCGTGGAACATCCTAAACACAAATCAAATCAAAATAAAGGATGCTTACCACATCACGTTCCCCGTCCTCCCGCTTCTTTTGCACAACCCGAAGTTTGACGACACCGTCCTGGATTTCTTGTCCACCGACAATCAACATCAGCGGAATCTGGTTGCCTTCACAATACTGGCACTGATTCAGAAGCTTTGGGTTCTTTTTGTACGCCATTTCCGCCTATAAAAATCGGTAAGATGCTGAAAACTAGAAACACACCTTGATGCCATTATCCCAAAGCAGCCGCAACAGCTTCATCCGCTCTTCCAGCATGTCATTCTGCGCAGACGCGACAAAGACCTCTGTGGAATTCGTACGAGCCGGGACATCTTTCAGCTGAAACAGAAAATGAGACACCAAACACGAGTATTACCTTTAGTTGAGCCTCGCGAATCGCAAATAGGCGCTCAATACCAAACGATACCCCGCAGCAAGGGACAGACAGTTTCCCGCCTGAGAAGCTCTTGACCAATTCATCGTACCTGAAAAAATTTACAAAAATTGAGGATCTACGATACCTTCCGCCAGCGGCGACAGATCCTACACCAGCGGGCAATGGTTGACCATCGGTGGCTTCACCAGATTCCTTCTTCTCCGTGGCAGCGCGCTCGGCAATCACTTTCCGGACTTCCTCACCTAGACAATAAAAAAGTCGGAATAGAGAAGCGATTTACTTGGTTCAACGACGGCCTCATAGATAACACCCGTATAATAGTCGAGACCTCTCGCCAACGAGGGGTCAAACTGGACAGATGTCGCGCCATAGAGTGCCAAATATTTGAAAAGATCCTGAAATATCGATGTTTATATGATAAAAAATCGGACCTTTAATTCATCGGCTCCTTTTTGGAAAGCAGTATTCTGCAACTTTTCCAAGGCCGCCATCTTTTGCAACGTTTCAATATCAGTAAGGCCTGAAGCGTTTTTTGCGAAAAACGACGAAAAAATACCTCCAACATCCTCGCGGAAAAGCACAAAACTTCGCAGCGTCTCCGTTTGCTCGAGGGACATTCCTTTTTCGTCGATCAACTCCTTTTGCACTTTCTCCCACGGCTCCTTGTCAAGTTTATCGATGGAAGAGCAGACGGTCTTGAAGTTAGCCTCGGGCACGCCGCTAGCCCCAATCATCGCATCGAGAAGTAGGCGGTGGTTTACCTGACAAAAGATTTTCATGGACTGCTGAGCCAAGCTCACCTTGATTCGGAAATTTCCGACGTCCAATTTTGCCAAAACCTCATCAACGACTTTCAGGCATTCCGCCTCGGGCAGCATCTTCTCATATTCGCCGGCGATATCAAAGTCCTGCAAAAATATAATGCTATCCAAATTGAAGCACCTACACACTGATAAAATTCACGATATCTTCCGCGCGTCATCACCGGCTGATCCCGTCTATAGACCTTGGCGATGTGGTATCTATATCGGACCCGTGATTGTGAAGACTTATGGATATACCGTTTAATATTCCGGATTTTGTTCATCGCCAAATACCGGGCAAAAGGCACCGTCAGGTCATAACGCATGCTCAGCAGCTCGCCGCCCTGGTCTTCCAGGTCGTAAATCAGTTTCCCGCCTGTAAAGCCGTTCCATAGCATTAAAATGGCGAGTACCGTCTTCTCCGTACTTTGAGTTCAGCACTTCTCGGAGTTCAAAAACCAGGGGTATCGATTGTTTCCGCACCGTGACGCTAAATGAAATTTTGGGGGTATAGTGAAAGCATTACCTTAAAAGCATCTACGATGGTCGAGAAAACAGCCTCACGAACGGCCATCTCTTTCGGCCCATAGTCCCGGGTTCCTAAAAACACAAATAAATGACCCGAAAATGCTAAAATACCTTTCGGGCACTTCAGCACAAATTTGCCCGGCTTTCCTTCGTCTCCTAGTTGCTTCTTGAGGGCTAACATTTTGGCCACACGCTCCTTCACCTAAAAAACAACATCAATAAGTACTTTCGCCAGACTGCGAGCTGACCCTTCGTCCGCCGCGCTCCGCGTAGGCTTTTCCCAATGGGACCGGCCGTACCGTGGCAGAACCGGTACATAAGCGCAAAAAGATGCGCTGCATCGAGCGCCTCCGAGAGCCGGTAGGCGGGCCGAGGGTCTCGCTCACTGAAATACGTAATACATACCAGGTCAGGGTTCGCCTTCTGCTCTTTGAGACCGCGAATCTCGTTGCCCAGAGCGGTCACCTCCTCTTGGAGGGCCTTCCGAGCCTCGACGGTGAGCTCGCACGGCATCTTAGTGAGGGTTAGAAAACGTGACGGAACGTGAAATACAAAAAATTCTGGAAGAGACGAAGAACTAGAAAAACTATCAAAAGCAACAACTATACACCTAAAGCCCGAGCGGTCATTTTAAAAAATAGCTCCATGGCCATTGTCAACCTTATTTTGACTGGATACCAAGGTGATGCAAGCTCCTCCAAGAAGTTTGGCCAATTCTTATTCAATCTGATGCTGTTTTGCCAAAAGGTTCTATGCGCACAGCAAGTCGGTTGTGCCGTGTAGCGCCCGGAATGCGGCCCCGTATTGAAAAAAACTATCAAACACTAACAAAGACAGCAAGTTGATTTAGTAAAAGAGGCGGGGATTAGTAAAATTGTCGTTGTGGGGGGTTTATAAGAATCGTAAGAGCTATATAAAAAAATGGTTGCGAGGAAAATATCGTTCTTGCAAAATCAGGGAGAAGCTCATAAATTCTACAAAATCGGCCGGAAAGCAGAAAAATGGCTTTTTCCTAAAAAATTACTTTATTTTGCGCAAAGAAACATCGAGGTAAAATCAAAACCGTCAGGGCCAAGCCAAAAGCCGGGCCGAGGATTTCGTATCCCATCCCCCTCCCCGCCGCCTATTTGTTGGACCCCTTACCATAACCCCCAAACTGCACTCGGACGTTTTCGGATTTTACTTAGCAGTTCTTCCGAATTTTTCCACTTTTCATTCACAAAACCGACTGTCCCTTTCCCCATTTCAGACCGTGTTTTCCAAACTCCCATCCTTCACATTTTAGTCGATGTCCAGCAGCCTGCAGTCTGAGGCTTCAACGCTACTTGGGTCCCACA
>CATQJA010002566.1:17500-127500 GCA_958295435.1 Mesorhabditis spiculigera
CTCCAAAGCAGCAAGAGCTTAAAAAATTGGGTCCATGCCCCAGGCCAAGCCATCCACCGAATGCAGTGGATTTTTTGAGGCTGAAAAGGGGAGCATGGAATAGGATTAGGCGCGACAATTATTAGGCTGCGGTTGTGCGCGCAAATCGGGTGGGGCCTCCCCTCGCGGAATGCCGTGTATGAATCCCCTCGCCGAGGGGGCTATTCCATAGAATTCGGAATCCCCGCTGGTGCTCCGGGTCGCCATGGCGATATTTACGCCTTTCGGAGGGTCCGTCCCGCCATTCGGGGCTTCGCCAAGATTTCAGTTGAAATGCTGGATGATGTCGCGTTTTCAGAACCTCTAAAATAAAATTTTCTGGTTTCCAAAAACTCGAATCTGCATAATTTCATAAGTTTCATAAGATTTCATAATTTTCAGAATATCTCTGCCTCACTGTGTCTCTCTCTCTCGCTCATCTCTCTCGCTCTCTCTCACTTTCTCGCTCTCATCCTCTCGCTCTCTCTGTCTCTCTCACTCGCTCGCTCACTCTCTCTCTCGCTTTCTCTCTCTCTATCGCTCTCTCCCTCGCTCTCTCGCTCGCTCGCTCTCTATCTCTCTCAGTCGCTCTATTTCTCTCTTTATTTCTCTCCCGCTCTCTCTCTATCTCTCTCTCTCTCTCTGTCTCTCTCTCTTTCTCCAGCTAGTTGTAGTTTTTTTTCGTTTTGACAACACCAGGCTATTTTTGTTTGTCTTTTTTTTTTGTTTGTTTGGACTACCTTTTTTCACTATAAACTGTGTTATATTTATCAAAGCGCTTCCTAAAGCCATACTTAGATTTGATCCGACAATGCCGACAGGGTGAACAGCCCCGTCACCCACATCGCCAAGCTGCCGCTGAAAAGTGAGTCTGCCCTTGGAGATCATATTCAATGAAAAATGAAATTTAGCTAATTTTTGCTCTTGCTAGGTTTGGCGCTGAAGCTGCGGAAGAACAGCGCCGCCCGCCAGAAGCGCATCGATGAGTCGTTCTCGATTGCGGCTCGCCGGCGGAATTCCGTCGAGAAGTGGGTTCCACCGTTTGTTGGCGTTAGTGTTTTTCCGACGTAACTGTCGTAAACCCGTTGTTTCCTTTATCGCGTCTTTATCGCCACACTAAATATCTCATCGACATTGTGGCCCTCTCATCCGCTTCGTCGTGTCGTGTCATTGGCCGGAATGTTGTGTTGTCTGGCTTATTCCGGACGGAAATCTGAGCCGCCCTTCCACTTCTTCTTCTTCTTCTACCAGCCACCCTAGCCGCCTCCCATTTCTCACGCATTATCCCCCCGACTTGGCATGTTCGGCATGTCGGCAGGTTGTCGTGGGAAATCCACTTGACTTCTGGCCACGCCGGCACATTTTTGGAATTTTTTGAAAATTTTTTGTAATATTTGGATCTTTCAAGACTTGCGGTCAACTTGCAGAGACGACTTGAGAAGTTTGTCGGACCTACAGCAACGATTCAAATTCATTAGCGTTGGGGGACCAAAAGCTTTTTTTCCGCATTAGTAGAGTACGCCTTTGAATACTGTTTTTGGCAAAAATACAACTAGATCTTAAGTGGACACGTAGTAAAGAAACCTAGAAATTTTTAGTTGAAATTTTGGCGAAATCGGACTTTATGGTTTTTTGGTGGAAAAATCCGACTTTTTCGGTTTTAGAATCAGAATCAAGTTTTTACTTTTTGGACCAGTAAAAAATAAACAACCGCTTTTTCTATTTATATTAGAAAAATTGGATCCTAAGAAAAATTTGATTACGGCCGCAGATAATGCGAGAGAACCGCAACTGAATAATTTTTTTTGCGAATTGTGTAAAAAATGCGGAAACGCTTTTAAAATAGTTAATGTCTAATTAGGTCCTGTGCCCCCCGCTAATGAACCAGCTTCCCAGCACGTGGCGCGAAAGAATCTCTGCTGGTTGCCGTCTGTATTTTGAGCTCCGCCGATCGCTGAATTCCCAGACGAGTCACGAGTTGCACTGGATAATGCGCGAGTCGAGTCGGAGATTCGGGTTGTTCTCCGGAATCCGCGTAAGTCCCTCTCTCTCTCTCTCTCTCTCTCTCTCTCTCTCCTCTTCTCTGTCTCTCTCTCTTTCTCTGTCTCTCTCTCTCTCTCTCTCCCCCGCATCACTGAAACGGCTAGGCGCTCAATTTAAGCTGTTCTTTTGAATGGCCTAGGAAAGGGGGGGGGCAAAGTGTTGAGGCTTTGTCCCCTAGGAAGAGCTTCTCTCCCTCCCCCATTCGACCTCAATCAAATCAGCATCTCCCCTCCTAGGCGTGTAATGGGTTCCCGTGGAATCCGGCTACCAGATTTTCGCGCTGGCGAGGTTCCGCCTCCGTATTTTTGTCGA
Source organism: Mesorhabditis spiculigera (assembly GCA_958295435.1). Classification (NCBI taxonomy): domain Eukaryota; kingdom Metazoa; phylum Nematoda; class Chromadorea; order Rhabditida; family Rhabditidae; genus Mesorhabditis; species Mesorhabditis spiculigera. The sequence continues at coordinate 19,874 of CATQJA010002566.1, forward strand.
GTTCGTTTTATAGATTTTTCTAGTTCCTTTATCACCCTAGCTCTCGCTCTCTCTCTCTCTCTCTCTCTCTCTCTCTCTCTCGCTCTCTCTCTCTCTTGCTTGCACTTTGCCTACCGCGATCTGCTCAAAAAGTCAATAAAGTTCTGTCGGCAGTCCATAGCCGAGAAAACTCATATATGGTCCCTTCCTAGCTCCTTTAATAACCAGTTGATTCGTGCTCCTCTTTGATCTCTCCCTTTCTATGCTCCATCGCATCAGCACAACCACATTTTCTGGTCGGCTAAGCAAAACTTTGGGACCGGGCCAAAAAGTCCAAACATTCCCCATAGACGCATTTTCCTCCTATTCACATTTTCATTAATGTCACATGCCAATTGCTATAATGACCCGACGCTACAGTACTATCACGACGACATGATGCGTGGACGACCACCGCGGAGGATGGCGTTTCGGTGAGTGGCGCCGGCGGTGCTTTCGCGTTATCGGGGGTGGACTGCATTTTTTTTGCTATAGCCGAGAAAAGCCTGGCAAAGTAATAATAATCATTTTTGAAAATATAAATATAAAGACTTTGGAATCTTGAAGTGAAAAAATTATCTAAAAACTCGGAATTTTTTAATCAGTTGAACATAAAAATAATTCCTCTAAAATCAGGATCGGTACAAATTTTGGTGAGCCTCACAAAAAATGCGCCGACTCCGGATCTGTTCCGGGATTAATGGTTCCTCGGGGACCACAAAAGCCATGCATTGGATTTTCACGGAATTCGGAAATTTGTAGTGGGAGCATCAGGAAGGAGGGCCATTCTGCCGATTCGTAGACGATTTGGGGTGCCCTGTTTTGCAAGGTTTTTTACTAGGTTCCTGCTAGCTGCAAGCGGCCCATTCTTTCAAGTTTTTAAAACTGATATGAGTTTCTCAAAAAAAGACATACATCTAAAATGTAACGTTTTCTTCCGTGCTGATTAATTTTGATTAAGTACATTAATTTAAATCTAACTAATTTAACGTATCAGGTTTTTTTGTAATAAGTTTTTTTTCGTAAAAATCTCTAGAAATCTTGCGTTGAATTTTTGGCCAACCCAAAAACGCGGGGCCCTAAGTTTTGACTCGCCCCGGCCTAACCACTTAAAAATTCGGGCCAAGACAAAAAGATGTGGGCCCTAGGTTCCCATTTCCTTTAAAAGGCAAGTCTAAAGAATCGCTGAGATCCCCGGGAATTCAAGGAGGATTGAGAGAGAGAGAGAGAGAGAGAGAGAGAGCGAGAGAGAGTGTGTGTTTGTGTTAGAGAAAGAGAGAGAGAGTGAGGGCGGAAAGAGACTGAGAGGTGGATTGTGTCCGAGAGTGCACTCCTGGAGGAGAGAGAGAGTGAGAGAGAGAGAGAGGAGAGACCACACCAACCTGGCCCACCGTAGATTCCTCCCCAAAAAGAGCGTTGCAAGGCAGCTAGCTCTCCGCTGGCCATCTTCTTCTTCTTTTGCCGCCCGTATATTCGCTTCTTATTGGGGCAATTCGCTTTGGGCCCTAGGCTTAGGGCCCAACCAGAGGGCCCATCCCTAGAAAGGACGGATTGGGAAGACCAAGTTCATCATCTATCCCCCACCCTCTTTTTTTGGGATATTTTCCGGATGGAAAAGTGTCGCTGCCGGGCGATAAGCTAACTCTGATAGACCGATCGGGAGGCTAATTTGTGCGAATATATGGCTATATGGGTCACATCGTCGAATACCTGCGAACACAACTGTCTAGGGCGCTCGAGAGACGCGGCGCTAGGAGATATCCGCTCAGGTAGGTGCATTAATGGCAGAGAGAGAGAGAGAGAGAGGAGCGCATGGAAGGATCATTTCTTGTCCTTATCTTTATTTGTTGATTATGCTAACAATTAATCCGGTTTATCAGAGAGATTGAATTTCCAACGCTACCGTAACGAAACCTACGGTAGACGCTTTCCCTCGCGTGAAAACCCTGGTTTTCCTCACCGAACTGACAAGGTAATCGGTGTTTTTCTAGTGTCGGGGGATCATTACTTTTATTTTAGTGGCCGAGATATTTCTGACAGCGAAATAACTGGAATCTTAATAGTCTTTCTATCGATATATCTCCCTCCCTCTCCCTCTCTCTCGCTTGCTCTCCTATCCGCTCTCGCTCCTTCTCTGTCTCTCTATCTCTCTCGCTCTCTCGCTCTCCATCTCTATTTTTCTCTCTATGTCTCGCTCTCGGTGTCTCTAGCGCTCTCTCCCTCCCTCTCGCTCACTCTCCCGCTCCCACTCTCTCTCGCTCTCAACCGCTCTCTATCCCTCAGGAGGGTCGATGCATTCTCTCCATTTCTCACTCATTTGTTGTGCTCATCTACCAAACACAAATCATTTTGTGAAGAAAATGCTGACCGTTTTAACCCCTCATTCCTCCTCCCCCCACCCCCGTAAAGAAATGAAATGAAAAGCGGAAACACGCTGAAATCCAATCCACCCGATCCCGAAATCGCATGTTTGCCGTCGGCACTTGACCCCTGGCGGTGGTGGGGCGGAATTTGTTGGATGTTGTAGCGCATGATGGTGATGATGTGGTTGTGTCCCCTTGGCTGTCATTTGCCCTCACCACAATACTGAGCCCCCATCTACCGTATCCCACTTGCAGACCGCAACAGAATGGCGGAATCGAGGGTCCCGTGCAGCCGGTGTTAGCCCGAGGCGTCTGCATACATTCTGTTGGTGTATTCCAGTCAGCACTTCCGGTTGAGAATGGTGGGTTGTTTTTTTGGGCGAGAGAAAAAGAGAGATGTAGAGAGAGAAAACGAGAGGGAGAGACACCGAAAGAGCGAGGTGGAGAGAGAGAGAGCGAGAGAGATTGAGCGGCAGTGAGAGTGAGAGATTGATAGATAGAGAGAGAAAGAGGGGAGAGAGCAAGATAGGGAGATGGAGAGGGAGAGAACGAGAGGGAGAGACACCGAGACAGCGAGATAGAGAGGGAGAGGGCGAGAGAGATAGGGCTAGAGCGAGAGAGAGCGCGCGAATGATCGGCATTGAGAGTCTGCGATCTAGAGATCGAGAGAGAGAGAGAGAGAGAGAGAGAGAGAGAGAGAGAGAGAGAGAGCGGGCGGGAGAAAGGGAGAGAGTAGCAAGAGAAATAGAAAACTAAACCGAGAACGAGAGAGGAGAGAAATAAAGAGAGAGAGAGAGTGAGGGAGATAGAAAGTGAGAGATAGAGCAGGAGAGGGGTGCCAGAGAAACAGAGCCATCGAGAGGAAGCGAGATAGAGCCAGAAATATTAGCCTAGCCAATGGCTCTCTAGCTCATCCCTCCTTGGCTTCCCTGCTGATCCACTAACCCCTATAGTTTATTATTGCTTCAGTGCCCCCTCCCTTTTTCTTCTCCTTGTTAGCCTGGAACCCGCAAAAGAGCACCAGTCCCCCCTCACTCCCCATTAACCTCCGCCCGATGGGTTGGCAGACAAATTTATGAGTTCCTGGGCCGGGGCCTAAAATAAAGGGAGAGCGGGGTGGAGGGAGAGCAGATGGGATTCGAGCAAGAGCCACGAGGAGAAGGAGAAGCATCTAAAGGCATGGAAGGCGAAAAGTGGGCCCCAGCCAGTTCCTCACGGCGAGGAGGAGCAGGAGGAAGAAGAGGAGGAGGAGGAGCTCCATCTGTTTTTGATCGCAGCCTTGTCGGCAACTAGAGATAGAGGGACAAACACGGCATTCATTCCACGTGCCGATCCCCATCCGGTTCAACCAATCTCGCTATCGTTTTGCGCCTAGCGGTTTTGAAATGTTTTTTTGGACCACGAATTACTTTGGATTTCACAAATTCAACAGACTTACAAAAAATACAAAAATTTCGATTTTTCGATTAAAATTGCCGGTTTTTGGATCGGAATTTCACGCGACATTTTCCTAAGGATTTTTGATCGTTTTCTAATTTAAACAAAGTTAAATTTTCGCTAAAGCTCGATTACGACGCTTATTATTACGCTACTAGACATTTCTGTCTTATAGGAAACACTTGGGTCCCCCGGTAATGCGATAGGATATATTTTGAAAAGTTGGCTTTTAAGGGAAAGATGGTTTTTCGAAAAATGAAAAATATAATCGCCAAATGATTCATGCATTTTTCGCTCTAGAACCTTCGGAAAATGAGAGGCGCCAAAACCCACTTTCATCTAATCATCCCCAGATCGGGGCCTTTTGGAAACCACCGGAGAAAAATTGCCGTGGTTGCTGACGGTGTTGGGCTTCGGGATTATCCGCCCGTTCTAAATTCTAAATTCCATGTCAATACCAATTCCGCCGGCCTACGACGGTTTTTGGACGCCAAAATTGTTCTAGACCTGCCATAAGAGATTCGGTACTGGCCTGTTAGCGAGGGGGAGGGGCATTTACAGTCTTTTTGGCCATTTATCATACATTTTTCAACAAGAAATCAACATGGATTTAAATTCTGCAATTTTTGATAAACTTTTTGTATCTAAACACTGTGTAAAATTTTATAAAAATAATTGGCCACTAGGAAAAATTAGATTCCCCCGCTAACAGTGCAGTACCAGATATTCTTGGGCACCCCGAGATTTAGTAGTGTTGCGTCACCTGTTGCCCCTCGTGTTCTGGGTCCACGATTCAAAAGCATCGGAGCAAATCGGGGGTAGCGGGCGTAGCCCGCTAACCCCTTTTGGTTTGAGGTACCCCCCCATACGACTCTTTTGGGGTCCTTTTCCGGATTTTTAAAAAGAACCACGCATTGGATCGCAAAACTGAATACGCCATCGGAACCGGCGACACTTTTTGCATATTATAAGCTTTGAAAATGTGAAAAAAGTTAAATTTCGAATTTTAACAACCGATTTAAGTTGCGTTTCGAAGGGGGTCTGCGTTTGTTTGTATGTATGTCTGTGCATACGCAAAAACCTTTGTAGTCGTCAAAAAGTGCCTTCCCATAGTCCGTTTGGGCTGAAATTTTCCACATATATTGAATTGATGTAAATGAAGGTGAGGAAGAAGCGTTTTTCAAAATAGGCTTTAAAAAATTATATTTAATTTTTAAGTTTAAAAGCTAAATTGCGGCCAAAACAAGGGTTAGTGATGTCCATTTGGGCTGAAATTTTGCTCAAATATGCATTAGACCTTGCCGGACAAAGTAAAGGAGAAATTGCATCGAAAGAATGCTTCTCCTTTTAGATATTTTAAATTTAAACCTTCGCCATACGGGGCGCCACACTCCCCTTTGTCGGCCCCAGTCCCGGGTCAGGGCGAGCTGGTCTAGCCTCCCCAAGGCAGGTCTCCAGTCCCCCGTTGGCCTAGTGGTTAGCACGCTGTACTGGGAAGACTTGGCTCCCCGGTTCGAACCCCGCCCGCAACATCTTTTTTGCCAATTGGTCCCCACGCATCCGTATGGTTTATAGTGCCGTTACGAAGCGCCGCAGGCAAATTTTTTTGGATTATTTCGTACAAGAATTGATTTGAAGAAATATCACATCTGAACAACAAGGTTGAGGCAAAAAGAGCTAAATTCTCTCTAAGGCTAAAAGAGCTTTTCAAAAGGGCTTTGGTTTTCGCAAAAAGAGAGGAATTCTCGTGGCAACAAAAAGTGCTAAATTCCTTTCAAACTCTTAAAAGTGCCACAAAATGTGGGATCAACCAAAAGTTGCTGGCACCTTATTAAAATGGACAGATCCAGTTTCTAGCGGTTTCGGCTTACAAATAATTTCTGTATTATGATCTATTTACACTTTCTTGAAATTAAACTGTGGACCTGACCTGTTATTTGGGATGGTATCGAGTTTATTAAGATTTTAAATAGCCAGCAACTTTTTGTTGTTTCCGCATTTTGTGGCATTTTTAAGAGTTTGAAAGGAATTTAGCACTTTTTGTTGCCACGAGAACTCTCTTTTGCGAAAACCAAAAGCCCTTTTTTTGGAAAGACTCTTTTTAGCCTTAGAGATAGATTCTCGTTTTGCTCCCTAATTTATTCATTGCCCCCCCCATCCCATCATCATTTAAGGCCCCAGGCCGAGGTCTTTGGGCCCTAACGCTATTTGTTGGGCACTTACTCGCCCACGCATATTCTTACCCTCAATCAACAAAATAAATCTTCGTTTGGCCATAACGTTTTTTTGGCAGTATTTTGCTCAGAAAATTCGGATGCACAAGCACAAAGTATGTATGGATTCGCATCGCTTGTAAAAATTTTTGGCTTGATCCGATAGGAAGGCCAAATGCCAAAGGGTTTGGACCGGTTTTTTTTGTAGAAAATTGTCGCTTCTGGTTCATCATTTCTTATTCAACCAGCCGCTCACAGGGCGGGTGGCGTTCGGGCTACCCCCCCCCCGCTCCCCCCTCGCCGAAGCGCGCGCCACCTGGCTCATATGCTCTAAATCGTGCAAATAGCCGCCCCCACCAAGGCGCCACTTTCAAAGTTAATTTTAATAATTTAAACGAAAACTTTTTCATCATTTTTTATCAGTTTGTGGGTTTCTGACCACGCTCTATCCGAATCCCAAGACGCCTAAGCCATAGCTCCTTTCCCCTTCGAGTTGAATTCGGCTTCAGGCAGACCGACAGCACCACAGCAAAATTGTTATAGTTGATTATAGGAATCAGTCAGTGAGGCAGTCAAGCATTTACGGAATACCGGATACCGGAGTCTTAGAATAAAGCTCCCCCCATGCGACCAAAAAACACGAGAGCACCTTCTTTCTTCACTCCGCTCCCCATTTTTTTGCGAGCTTCCTTCTCGTAAACAATTTACGGGCGCCGGCAACTTGCCCCAGATGTGCGGCTCCTTCTTCTTCGGCTTCTTCAGTGGCCAACTTCTCCGTTTCAACCCCCCATCCCGAGAATTTATCCATGGCCGGCATCCCGTCTCCCCCCGCCCTTCTTCGGCCAATCCAATTCGGGAAGAGTGCCCATTTCTGCGGGGCATCTACCTTTTTTGCTGCTCCTCTTCTCCCCCCACTTTGGCCAATTTTTCCGCCGGCTCGTTGGTCGGGTCGGAGTGCAGGACGGCCACCACCGCCTACGTCCAATTTCTGCAAACTTTTATTGCATTTTTGGAGGTTAGTATGGGGGCTTCATGCAGACTGATTTCCTGTAATTCTTAAAGGGGCTCCGAAATCTGGCCCACGGCCCCTGCGTTGTTTCCTGGCAAATAGCCAGATACGCCTGCAACGCGACCGCGCCGCACGATCTTTTGCCCCTGTTTGGGCGTGAAAACGCTTGAATTGGAAAGTTCCGACGCGATTTCTGGCATCCTCATCGAATTTTGATTATTATAGACTTCTTTTTAATTGTGAAAATTGACCATAGAATCACTGAGATTAAAAGAGTGGGTGCCTTGCAGCGCATAGCGACATGAAATCGCCGCGCACACAAAATGTCGTTTTTGCCCCAAGAACATTTCGGTTTTACTCAAATATTTTACATTTTTCCGCAACGAAATCAATTTTCTGGTGCTTCTCGGCAGTAACCCTTTCGTTTTTTGACCAGTAGTTTCAATCCCCGCACGCACCAATTTTGACTTCCGAGCCCCTTTAAAGCTTCCGTTTTAGCGCGTAAGTGGCAACGTTGCGTGTCGCCGGAGTGCAAAACCGGTAGCAAATCATAAAGTTCCGTCAAAAGTCAAGTTTAGCAAATCTACGATAATCATAATACCGTATGCCCAAATTGAAAACAGGCGGCTCAGTTTCCGGATGAATAGCGGGGCAGCCGGGTATTGTCGGAATGAGAGGGGGCTGATTGTGTTTAATAATTCATTAGACACGTGTACCCCCGGGGGCCGTTATTAATCTACCTCCACAGCCCCGCTCCTCCTCCAGCTCTCAGGCCCCGTTTTCTGAACATTCAACCACCTGATCCGGGATTCTTGAAAATTCGGGTAAGACTTTACTACTCCCCCGCAGCCGAAAGCTCTCAAAGTTTTCGGTATTTTCGCTATTTTGTCGGGATTTTTGGATTCGGGATTCGATAGAGCGTCGAAAAATAAACTAAGATGAGACTGTAATAATGTAAAATAAAAAAGTTATAGAAAAAACATTTTGACTGGGGGGTAGTACATAGTAAAGTGTAGCCATCATCATCAAGAATTTGAAATACCAACGTCGCGGAGCCGCGGGGGCCCAAGCGCGGCGCTTTGACGCGATACGTCGATCCCTGCGTAATTTTACCATCGCAAACTTCACTGCAATATTAATCTCGGCGCGGCCCGGCCAGGTGTTTCCGGCGTACGTGCAGCACCTACTTTCCCTTCTGCCTGGTGCGGATAATCCCCCCGTTTTTTTCAGCTGCCCGATTTTGGTTCAAACGGGATTTTTGGTGAATAATAATACAGTTACATGCAAGGCTGATTTCCGAAGATTTTAAGAGTGGATAACGGGCTACACTTTACTTTACCCCCCCCCCCCAGCCGGAAGTTTTTGGCTATAACTTTTTTATTTTGCATTATCGTAGGCTCAAATTAAAACTTTTAGTATATTTTTTGACGCTCTATCGAATGGCGTTGCAAAAATCCCGACAAAATAGGCGAAAATCCCGAAAACTTTGAGACCATTCGGCTGGGGGGGGGGGTGAAGTAAACTCTTACCGGATAAAGGTTTTGCCGTGCTCACGTCGCCTAATACATTGTGCTTCCAAGGCAGGCCCGTTGCGTGTTGCGCACCCCAAAAAATCGAAGGATATCGCCATCCATCAAAACCTATAGAAATGAGTTGCCAATGCCTTTAAGAAATGCGTCAGCCATTGCTATGGATTTTCCAAAATTTTTACCGTGACGCGTCGCCTAGTGCATAGCGCGCTTTAAAGGAGGATAAGCGGGTGAGGCACGGCAAAGCTCAAGGTTATTTTTTAAAGATCCCACCCAACCCCATCTTATCCCAAACCCAGCTGAAAAACATTTCATTAAGCATGCCGGCGATGTGGGCTGTCAACCCATCTACTCCTTCCAGCCCCGATCGCCAATTACCCCCCCCTTTGCCTGTCCATAGGTGCAGCCCGTAGCCAGACCCACCCCGTTTCCGGAGCCGAAATGACCCCCGGGATGGCTGCTTTCGGTTAGGAGCCATAATAACCAGCCAAACCTTTTATATAACTTTTAGAACCTGAAAGCTTACATCCCTCCAAAAAAAGGTCTTAAGAAAAACTTCTGACGCATCGTAAATATTTTATTTATGTTTTCAAACTAATATTTAATCTAGGTACTGTTCGCGATTTTTGATCGAAAATGCATTTTGGCCACTGAATTTCGAATTAATTCAGAAAATCTCCGCGGCTGACAATTCCGAGGAACCCCCCGCACCCGGTATTCAAAAACCATTTTGAGCAAATCCCTCTCCCGGGGTCGAAATTGGTAGAATTTTCTGGACTCGATGGGATTTTACCGGCTGCTCAAGTCTAGCGCTCCCAAACCCCCCGCCCTCTCACGATTAGGCTTATCTTCAAGCTAAGCGGTCATTTGGTTTTTTTTTTTTTTTTTTTTTTTTTTTTTTTTTTTTTTTTTTTTTTTTTTTTTTTTTTTTTTTTTTTTTTTTTTTTTTTTTTTTTTTTTTTTTTTTTGTGGGTTTTTTTTTGGGTTTTTGGTTTTTTTTTTTTGGGTTTTTTTTTTTTTTTTTTTTGGGGGGGGTTTTTTTTTTTTTTTTTTTTTGGTTTTTTTTTTTTTTTTTTTTTTTTTTTTTGCTCCATAATTTTCAGGAGCTGGCCATAGCCTAGCTTCGAGATTTTTTGGTTGGCTTAAAACAAGGGTTGTGTGTTCCGGGTTTTGCCGGCTGGTTGAAGCGGGGGGGGGCTTTTGATGGGTCTCCCTGTGGACAATCAGCCACCAGACTGGCAATGTCTTTCTGTCTTTTTGTCTGTGTATCTGTCCACCGATACCTTCCCAATGGTTCTGCAATATCCGATTACCACCTGTCCTCGGGCGCCCATCAACACAATATTCCCCCAAAGGGGCGGGGGGGCGGAATACGAGAAAACACGCCTACTTTAACTCCCCTTTCTGTATTCAAGATTTTTGGCCCATTGTTCGAGCTTGACAATAGGGGCTATAGTTTTTTTGCGGCTACCTTGATGTTTCCTTTGGAGTCCACGGAGATTTTGCCGCTCACGCTCTCTCTCTATCTCTCTCTCTCTCTCTCTCTCCTCTCTCTATCTATCTCTCTCCTTCTCTCTCTCTCTCTCTATCTCTCGCTGTCTTCCTCTCACTCTCACTCTCTCTCGCTCTCTGTCTGTCTCTCGCTCCCTCTCTCTCTTTCTCTCTCGCCCCCTCTCGCTCTCTCTCACTCTCTCTGGCTCTCTCGCTCTTTCTCAATCTCTCTCAATCTCTCTCTTGCTCTCTCTCACTCTCTCGCTCTCGCTCCCTCTCTCTCGCTCTCTTTCACTCTCTCTTTTTCTCTCTCTCGCTCTCTCTTGCCTTCTCAAGGTAGCATCATGGATTTTTTCCTGACTCCGACACTAAACGTGGACCCCGCATTTTCATGGCATTTTTGATCCTCTGCCAAGATTTGGACTGAATCAAACCGGTTCCACTCCCTTCGTTGCACTTTCAGCATCAGGCTTGCCAATAAAACCGAAAAAGTCTAGCAACCCCAAAAACTTACGCACAATTTGCAGGGCTGGTGACGGCGGGGAAAGAGATGCACCGGCAATACACAAACCAGAGCGGCAGCGAGGCCGAGGAGTTCACCCAGGAGGAGCTGCAGGAATTCGCGCAGGCCTTCAAGGTTTGTTCGTTTCGGTTTTGTCATGGCACCTGCATTTTTCACTTTAGCATTCGCGCAGGTTTAGGTGAGGTTAAATTAAGGGGAAAGTCAGTCTTAATCCACTAAGCCGAAACCGAAGCCTAACCAATGCCTAAACATGCTTGTTCATCCGTAGCCCGTAGCTTACAAGCGATCTTAAAGAACTCTTCCAAAAATCTCCCAGCCCACCAATCCCATAATTTCCTTCTCAATCACATGCTCCACCATTATCCCATCAATCCCCCGGGGTCGTCCACGTGAACTCGTCACCATCACCACGATTTGGAAAGGATCGCGTGAATTTCGGGGGTCGCCGGCCGGCCAGACAGCTGCTGAAGGTCCGGGTGGCCACACATTGAGGGGTAGACCGGGTTTCCTCCGTTGATTTTTGCGAACCATCAAAAGCCCGCCTGGGGCTGAGGGGTGTGTAACCCATAGCCGCTTTTGCCAAACCGACCCCGGCAAACAACGACGGGCCCCCCGGAAACGGCGTGTCGAAAATAATAGCTTTTAGGCTGGGGACGGGGTAGAGATATTGATGGGGTTGATGGGGGAACGGATAGGGGTCAGGGTTTTAAGCCTAAGCCATGCTTAAAGCAGGCTAAGCCTAAAGCAAGCCAAGCCTAAAGCATGACAAGCCTAAGTCTAGGGCTAAGCCTAAGCCTAAGCCTCGGCCTAAGCCCGACGCAAGGGCCAAGCCTAGGCCTAACTCTAAGCCCAAGCCCAAGCCAATCCTAAAGAAAGCCAAGCCTAAGTCTAAGCTCCAGCCAAGCCTAAACCAAGCCAAGCCTAAGGCTAAGCCTAAGTCAATCCTAAGCCAAGCCAAGCCTCTGATCAGGATCGGAAATTCGGATGTTCAACCCCAAAATATTGCAGATGTTCGACAAGGACGGGAACGGGACGATGAACATCAAAGAATTGGGCGTAGCGATGAGGACGTTAGGATTGAACCCGACGGAAGAAGAGCTTCTCAATATGGTTGGTCGTGTATTGCTAGCGAGTAACTGGGGATGTTCAGGTGAATGAATACGACGTCGACGGGAACGGCAAGATCGATTTTGGCGAGTTTTGCAAGATGATGAAGGAGATGAACAAGGAGACCGACCAGGAATTGATACGACTCGCTTTCAAGTATGTTTTGGGCTTGTAGTGACGCGAGAATTTGGGCATCCAGCTACTGGCCAAAGAATGTTTTGAAGAAAACCGACAAAGGAAACCTAAGCGCGATTTTCAGGGTGTTCGACAAAGACGGCAACGGTTTCATCACGGCCCAGGAGTTTAAGCACTTTATGACGACGATGGGCGAACGGTTTACGGAAGAGGAAGTAGATGAGATTATTCGGGAAGTCGACAAGGATGGAGATGAACAGGTAAGCCACAGACAAAGCCAAAGCCTACCAAGCCTAAGCTTAACCTAAACTAAGCCAAGCCTCGGCATAACCCAGCCTAAGACTAATTCTAATCCTAGACCTAAGCCTAAGCCGAAGCATAAGCCGAAGCCCAATCTAAGCCTAAGCATGAGTTTAAGCCTAAGCTAAGCCAACGCCTATGTTAAGCCTAAGCCCAGCCAATTACAACTGATTTACAGATCGACTACGAAGAATTCGTCAACATGATCGCGCCAATCGTGCAAGAGGGCAACAAAGACGATCCGTTTGCCGACCCGGAAAAGACCAACCAAGACGACCACAAAGAGACCAAACCCGCCAAAAAGGGACACAAATGAGAGCGATGGCCATCTGCGCCTCCTCCCTCTTCCTCAACGTGTACTTTTTAGACTCGACGATGATCCTCAAGAATACCCGGCTATATGTGTAAGTAACTCTCATTGACGCGCGGCCAATTCCCGATTTGCGAGCTTGCCCCTCAGAGCTTTGCGATATTGATGCTCTTCTGCTCTCCTTACATTCCACTGTATCTCAATGTGGTTATAGGGGTGCCTGGAATATTTTTTTTGCGGTACTGGACTGTTAGCGGGGGGATTTTGCCGCGAAAACCAAATTTTCCAAGTAGTCCCGTATGAGGCGAAATATCACGATTTTTATAACATATTGCATAGCCTTTAAATATAAAAATTTATAAAATTCTAGTAATTTCGAAAAGTTTCGACTTCCTGGACAAACACGTAAATGGCCGAAGGGCGAAAATTTTGGAGTTGTAACATTAAAAACATATTTTTTGTAACTTTCTAGCAACCAAAAACCACTAAAATTACGATAAAATACGTTATATATTATTAATAGGTAGTTACAGCGGGAAAACAAGCATTCGCCCCCCCCCCCCGCTAACAGTCCAATACTTTTTGGCATACAGGTTTTCCTAAAACCACCATTCTCAGCGCCCCTAAAACTCACATTTCCCAACGAATCTCTCAACGTTCCCCCCGGTGCTACCCCCGATATAAGCGCTTGCCGTGTAATAAAACTTGATAAAAGGGCTTGAGAAGTCAGAATTTTTTTGCTTCCTAACCCCCCGAATCAACAGAGCTTTAAAACCACCCTAGGCGCCGTTTTACCCCATGCATCAAATTAAAAATGCCTATAACTAGCTTATCCCCGCAAAAATCCCCCTCCCCCGGCGATTCCATTGTGATACGATTGTAGAATTCCATATACACTCACTTTTAGCGGTTGTTTGGCCCCCAACATTTTTTCTAGCGTTTTGGAAGGATTTATACGTTGCCCCTCCACAATCGATACATTCCTTGAATAAAGAATTTACTGTAAAGCGTAAAACGACATTATAAACGAAAACCGCAAAAATTGTGCCCTGAAAACCATCAAAAAGTGTCGTCAGAGAGTTGTGAATAATCAACCACACGTCAGTCCCGTCTTGAAAACTCATCAGCCGACACGGCGGGGGGTCGAACCGGGGAGGTGCGCCCCGTGGTGCTGCCCCACTCGCAATGGACTACAGTGGGAACGGGGAGAGGGGGTCAATGGCCTTCATCAACCGACCCCGTATCCAAAAAGGCGCCGCTTGGTCTACTTCGGACTCGAACTACGATAATAAAAATCCTTAATGGATTAAAAACAATTAAATTGTTAAACAATCAAATAAAATACCATAAAACAAAAATACATTATATTAAATTTAACAAAATCCAAAATCCCCCAGTTTTTTGGCCCATTGCCGTTCAAAAGAATTTTTGGCTAGGTTTGTACATTTCGTGAATTTTTTGTTGAGCGTTAGTAGTGAATTTTTGTTCCCTATTTTCAACCCGTTTGTTCTTTAATGAAAAATTTGATATAAAAAAACAAAAAGATTCACCGGTATACATCGAACAAGGGGGGAGACAGTGGGGCCATTTCAATACACAGCTCTATCCCAATTACCTTCAAACCAGCGGCTATTCCACAACTCTACCGAAAGGGGGCATAGGTTCTCTCTCTGCCTTTTAGTTCGAAAAATTGTTTGTGTGCACCAAAATGTTCACATTTTCAGCACCGTTACAATTTTTTTAATCTGAATTTTCTTAGTATGAATCGCGCCATGTTCCCAGGTTAATTTGTAAATTCCTGCGTTCAATATTAGCATATTTAAAATATAAACTAGCCTCTTGTTAGAGCCAGAAAAAGGACCATCTTTACTTTCGGCTTAAGTGCAGTCCCCCCGCCCCCAGCCGACCCCCACCTTCCGTATCTCGGCTCCCTATTCGTCTACAGGTGTGTAAAGTATACCAAAATAGTCGCCCGAGCAAGACGAACATTTTGGTATACTTTACACCTTTATATGAACAGGAGCCTAGATACAAAAGTTGGGCGCCGGCTGGGGATAGGTAACGGCACTCTAACCATACTTTCCCTATTTCTTGCTCGATAAATTCCTTGCAGTCGTCCGCGACAGCCACTTGTGATTTGCCGAATTGTCACAAAATGGTTGCCCGGTCGAGAAGAAGCGTCATCCGGAAAAGCCGCTCTGTAAACGGCGCGATAAGCTTTCGACACCGGGCCACTCGATTGCACATCGATTTTTGCGTCTTTCCCTTTGTCCGACGATTCCTTCGATCCACCATCATCACCCCCCACCAGCAAATATGACAGGTTGGTCGGGCGATTTTTTACTTTTGATTATTACTATTATTACTATTATTCATATTATGAAAATTTTATGCAAAACTTTAGTTTACCCCCAGCCGAACGGCCGCAAATTTGTCGCAATTTTTCAAAATTTTGTTTATTTTTCTTGCCATTTGATATAACTTTAACAAATACGAAATAAAATACAACTAGCTTTCGAATTTAGGCTTAAAATCATGAGATATAAAAGCTTTTCGAGCAAAAACAAAATTAATGCGTAAAATTTCTCAAACGTAATTTTATGGCATAATTTTTATGATGCAATTTTTATAATAGAATGCACACTTCCTTTCGTTTTGGTCTCTTTATTCGGTTTTAATTTAAATTATCTTTGATATCTTGTTTTTTACCGAAGATTTTTTGTTATTTTAGATGACGCACGCTACGAGACACACGTCATTATTTATCGACAGCAAAGATGCGATTTTGTTTTGCCGAGGTATGTTGGGGGAACCATCGATTTTACCCTCGCTAATTTTTTTTGAGCTTTTCTTGGGTTCAAAATTGAAATACTTCGCTTGTTACATTTGGCGGATTTTCCTCAGATTTTTGTGAATAATGCTATTGCTTCAGGCGCTACCAACAGTTAACGTACAAAAGCGCTGGTGCGCAAGGATGGGTGGTTGCGGCGGTGGATACGGTGTTGAATCGACCGGTGGCCATCAAGAAGATGCGGAACCCGTTTGTGATGGAGATCTCGGCGAAGCGGACGTACAGAGAGTTTGTACTGCTTGAAGCGTTCAAGCATCCCAATGTGGGTTGAGAGTTCGAAGGCTTATGTGGGCCATGGCTTTAGGCTTTTGCAGGCTCTAGGTTTATGCAAATGAGGCTTCGGTCTGACGCTAAGCTTATTTTTATGCGTAGGCTTCGTTTAGGCTCCTGGGCTTACAAGCTTGATGCTTTGGCTTGGCTTCGGTTTATGCCTACGCTTCTTAGGTGTAATGCATAGGCTTCAGCCGTAAGGTTGGGCTTACTTTTATGCTTAGGCTTCGTTTAGGCTTCGGCTTAGGCTTAGGCTTAGGCTTAGCTAGGCTTGAGCTTAGGCTTGATTCCTTGATCTTCAGATCATCGCCCTGCTCAACGCGTTCAGCCCCCAAACTTCCGCCACCCAACTGAGCGACATGTATTTTGTGATGGAGCTCGCGGATTTCAACTTGTCACATGTGAGTAACAACGCGATTTTTGACAAAGCGGAATTATACCTTTTCAGGTGATCCGTGAGAAGCGACTTCCCCACCCACATCTATCCTTCCTGATCTTTCAGCTTTTATGCGCAATGAAGCATCTCCACCGGTCCGGCATTATCCATCGGGTAAGTCAGGCATTTCCGGAATTTCTATACCTAGCGTGGTGGATGAAATGCTTGTAGCGTTTGACTATAACGGAAAAACTCATACCGCGTTTTAAGGACCTAAAACCCGAGAATATTGTCATCAACGAGGACGTGACGCTGAAGATTCTGGACTTTGGGCTGGCACGGCGCACGCCTTTTGATGCGCAGATGCGGATGACAAATTACGTTGTCACAAGGTGGGTTCGTTTTAAGAATCGGCAACGGCCTGACTATGGAGGCACGGCACGTAACGTATGCGTCGCCTTATCCCCAGAAAAGTGTCGTAACCGATTAGGCGAAGCTAATGCGAGCTTTTAATTTACAATTAATGTCGAACAATCCATAAAAACTGCCTTCCCGGCTCTATAAGGTTTCAGAAAATCCGTCAAAATATTTGAATTCAACGTTTACCTGCAGGAACAGAAGTAAAAGACCCTTTGCGCGTTTGCGGTGCGGTCGCAATCTGGCAATATCCGCCAAAAGAACGTTGAGCCGGGGCGGGGCCCAAGATTTCGGACCCCTTTAAAAGACCGCAAAATGGACCCTGATTTAGACTAATCCACATAACAATATATCTGAAACTGTGAATTTTAGATGGTATCGAGCCCCGGAGGTGATTCTCGAGATGGGCTATAATGAGAAAGGTGTGTTTTCGGTCGAATCTTGTACAATTTTTTAGTTGATGTCTGGTCGATTGGTTGTATTTTTGCTGAAATCCTCACACGGTAAATCATAAATGTGGTTCGGCAGCGGTTTGTCGTTTTCAGGAAGATCCTGTTCCCCGGCACCGACCATCTCGACCAATGGCGCAGCATCGTCTCCAAAATGGGCACCCCACCCACATCATTTATCGACAAAATGACGAGGAATGTAGCGTTGTAAGTATAAAACACAAACTTATCTGTGCATTAATGGCAACTTAGTACAACCGACTAATTTGGCCGGTGATTTTCAAAACCGCAAAAAGCCGTATGTTGCAGTTTTGTTCGATCTCAGCCCAAGCAGACGGCCAAATCATTGGAGGAATTGATACCCGATTCGTGTCTGCCAAATGAAAGCGAGGACCCGGCCCATTACTTGACAGGTCGGTGGTTTTTGCTAAAAGGGCACGGAAATCAAAATTCGTGCTTGAGCGGATTGAATCTACTGGACAAAAAACGAAAGATTCACTGCCAAAAAGACACAGAACAGTGATTTCGTTGTACAATATTTGAGTAAAATCGAAAAGTTCTTGGGGCGAAAAAGACATTTTGAGTGCGCGGCGATTTCATGTCGTAATGCCTTGTAAGGCACCCAATCTCTCGATCCCAGCGATTCTCTGATCAATTGGCGTCATTAAAAAATCTAGAATGGCCAAAATTCGGTGAGGATTCCAGAAATAGCCTTAGAATTCTTAAATTCAAGCGTTTTCACGTCCAAACTGTGGAAAAAGATCATGCGGCGCGGTCGCGTTGCGGGCGTGGTTGGCTATTTGCCAGCAATCAACGCAGGGGGCCGTGGACCAAGTTTCGGAGCCCCTTTAAAGCAAAAAGAAGAAGGAAGAACTTAGAATTTTCACCTATTTCATTATGATGCGAGATAAGAATCCAAAAGATTAAGCATTCATATCCACGCGCTAATTGTGCCGCTTCAACCGCCAGAACCCAATGTAAAATCGCATGTTTAGCCCGCTACGCCCGGGACCTGATCAGCCGAATGCTGGCCATCGATCCGGAACAGAGAATTTCGGTGGAGGAAGCACTTCGGCATCCTTATGTTGCTGGATGGCTTAAGGTCTGTCTCATTTTTCCCTTTTCCACGCCCAAATGGTGTTTGCTAGCTTGCCAGCTAGAAACGATGGGGAAAATTCACAAAATTGCTTACACGGCCAGCTAGCAAAGATGATTTGCATAAAAAAGTTGAAAAAGAAAAAGGAAATTTCAGCAGCACGACATCAACCTGCCGATCACCACCCATCGCTACGATGATCAGATTGAGCTGGAGGAGCGGAGTATAGCCCAGTGGAAAGGTAGAAATATTTTTTGGGGGCCCTGAAATTTGCTCCAAAACTAAAACTTGCGTTTTTCAGCAATCATCTTCGACGAGTTGCAACGGTACGCTGCAACTAATGACGTTTTCGGCGGGATCACCGGGACTGCCGTGTAAATACGTGGATATTGGAACTAGAATAAATTTTCGAACAGATATGGTTTGGCAGCAAAGAAAAGCAATAGTGTGAGGGCGTGATAGAGAGAGAGCAAGAGAGAGGGGAGAGAACACACAGGGATACAGTAAGATAGAGCTAGATGAGAGAGAGAGAGCGAGAGGGAAGGGGGAGAGAGAGTGTCAGATAAAGAGTTAGAGAGAGAGGGAGCGAGAGAGAGAGAGAGAGCGAAAGAGAGAGAGAGAGCGAGAGAGAGTAAACGCTACACAGTAACCAACCAGCCACGTAATACTCCTCGAAAACCCGTGATATATCTATTCGGAAGCGCAACATAATTTCCTCGCTATTCCGTGACCTTTCCGAAGATACACCCTCAGGATAATCATATGCCAGCTGTTTTTTCGCTCGACAACTACCGTACCCCCGGCTGCTCCACTTCCCTCCAGTCCCCCACCCTGCAATTATCTACGTTTTCTGTTTTCGAAGGACCAGATTCGAGTGGCGCGTGCCTCTATAGTCTCCTCGCCTTCTCCTCCAAGGCCCAATTAATTTGAAATAATTAATGAGGCGATGAATAGAAGACCCAGGGCTCGGGCTCCCCGGGCTCTATTCATCGTATTGTCGCCGCATTCGAAGCTGGGAAAGTGGTCCGGCGCCTTGAAATTTTTCAAGTCCCCGGGCCTTGACTTTGGGGTCTCGTGATCCTGGGGTGATCTCGCGAGCTTGGAAAGTTCACGTAAATAGGTTGAGAGTATTCTGCAGTCTTTGCTGATCGTTCAGAGGCCAATCTATTCTATTCAGCTGGTTGTTTGGTTGCAGGTTTGGAGGGAGAGGTATAAAAGTGGTTGGCTGCCTGCCAGAGCTCGTAGTTTGACTTTTAAAGGTACCTGCAAGAATGGCAAGCCCTGGATTTCCAGTTTCTTTCGCATTATCCGGGGGTGGGGGGAGAACCGACCTTATTCCTATAAGACCAGAAAAGCCTAGTAACGTAATATTAACTTTTTTAATAGTACTTTTAGTAAAATCTACTATATTTGAGGTAAAACAACAATAAAAAAAGACTGAGAAAAATTTTTAGTAGTTTTAGTATACTGGGAAAAATTCGGCCATTTTAAGTCCAAAGATCGATATTTTGGTAGTTTGTAATCAAAATTTGTAAAAATTTTGCGTTTAGCGGTAGTGAAAAAGTAGTTTATTAGACAAATTGGTTCCTTAGAAAATAATCCCCCCCGATAATGCACAAGAACCGATTTCCATCGCACTCAATTACGCAATGGAAATCTGTACGCGTAGTGTATCGTATTATATTTTTCAAGGATTTTTTTGGTATCTATATTCCAAAATATCTATTTTTTTAATAGATTTTTGAAGTTTAATCATGTCGATAATTTCAGATTGGCCGGTGTTATCATAATGTCATCGGAAACTTTTTTTTTGGGTTTCTCCAGGCTGCGATTCATAGAAAATCCATAGGCCTTGCCGGCCCCTTTAATCCACAAATCCCTTCACCCTGCCCTTCTGCAGCTGCAGCCCCCATTTTTTGAGTCATTTTTTGGGGGTGGCCAGAGTCCAAGGGAATGTATATGCATCTTCGACTTCCCCGAACGTAGAGGCGAAAATTGTGCCAATTTCCGCTCTCCGTGTCCGCCCCATTACACGCCGCCGGAGGGCATAGAAGCGCGCAAAAAGGGCTATAAATGGGCATATGAGAGGGCAGTCCATGGCAGCATAACGGCCACTAATTTCCACTTTATAATCCCCATTTATACCGTAATTTTTGGGGGTGGGGCGAGGGTGGCGTTCGGCAAGGTTATTTTTCTCAATAATTCTGGGGTCTGAGGGCGAAGAGGCTTGTGTTTGGTTTGGGCTTGGGTTTAGCTTAGGCGGGGCTTAGGCTTAGAGTTCCGCATGCTTTGGGGTTAAGCGTAGGCTTAGGGTTAGGCATAGGTGCTTAGGATTAGGTGTGGCTCAGCTTAGGCTTTGCTTAGGTTTAGCTTAGGTTTAGCTTTTTAGCTTAGGCTTGGCTTACCTTAGCGTTAGCTTAGGCTTAGCTTAGGCTTAACTTAGGCTTAGCTTCGGCTTAGCTTAGGCTTAGCTTAGGCATAAGCTTATGCTTTTGCTTAGGATCAGGTTATGGTATAGGCTTCGGAGTTTAATCAAGTCTGCTCCGTTCCGGGTTCCTTTAAAATGCACTTGCCTCTTTCTGACGTCACCACGGCCTAAACCCCATGCTGTTCCAACACCACACATAAACTCTGAAGAAAGCATGACTTCCAAGACTTTCCTCCCCTGCTAGTTTATGTGCTGTGGAGGGAGGGCGCTGCTGTGTGAACTTTCCCTGCATGCAGCTTGTTTATATCGGGGCCACGAGGCGTGGTGGGTCCATGGAAAAGGGGGAAATTGGGTGGGCAAATTGCAAATTTCTACTCAGCGCTTTTTTAATTATATTCATTTATGCTAATTGCAGACGGGAAGGTACAGCTTAAAAATCATCGATCATTCATTTGGCAAAACATTTTAGCGCCGTGAAATTATTGAGGGGCACTTTTGCATTAGCCCGACAGGACACCGAACTTTTGCTCCACCCTCCCCTTCCCCCCCCGATAACGCGAAAGAACCGACGGGATACCGCCAAGATCCCGATAGCCATAATCCCGACACCCAGAAACCCCGATTTTAAAACCATTTATGGGTAAAATGGCCGAAAATTCTCCCATTTTGGCTGTCGGGATTATGGCTGTCGGGATTATGGCTGTCAAAGGGAAAATTTCCATAACCGGATTATCGCTTCGGGCCATTTCCCTTCTCTCATTTTGCGGTTTTCCATTTGTCGGGGGATAATCCATGTGTCCTTTCCCTTTCCCATCCCTCCTTGTTGACAGGTATTGATGGGATGGACAAGCACAAAACCCCAGGGCTCACCACAAAAAAACCGGAGAACCGTGTGCATCTCCGGCTAAAGAGGGTCGAATTACCCGGGGGGAAGAGCGGCGGGGCTGGGTGAAAAGCCGTGTGGCTTCTGTCGCGCCATCCTTCCGCCCTACACGTCTTTCCTGTGTACACCCTGTTTTGTGGCCTTTTGGAAAGTGGTCTCTTCAAAAGCGTTGGCTTAGCATCGTTCGAGTCTCGGCATATTTTTTTGCCTATAGTCAGCCTATAGCTCATTTGACAACACAAAAATAATTTGGTCCGCGTCGGTTACAGGATTTTTTGAGACTTTATCTTCAGCAAAATTAGAATATGCGCTTACCGGTCCATTTAAAGGGACCGGAATGGGGCGGTCGTTCCTGTAGATCTGTATCCAACTCCCTAGTCACTCACTCTCGTTCTCTCTCGTTTTCTCCCTCGTTCTCTCCCTCTCAGTCTCTCTCTATCCCTCTATCTCGCTCTCGCACTCTCCCCCTCTCTCTCTCTGAGTCTCTATCTCTCTCTCTCTCTCTCGCTCTCTCTATCTCTCTCTTTCTCTCTCTCAGTCTCTCTCACTCTCTCTCTCAACCTCTCTTAATCTCGCTCTCTCAGTCTCCCTCTCTCAGTCTCTCTCTGTCTTTCTCTCTCTCTCTCTTTCTCTCCCTCTCTTTCTCTCTCTCTCTCTCTCTCTCTCTCTCTCTCTATCTCTCTCTCTACTTCCTCTCCCCCAGATCAAATTCTCGAGGTGCTAAACCCAGAGCCCCTCGTCATGCGTTCTCCTAAAGTTACCTGCCAAATTTTTCCATCCCCCTTTTCCCACTGCTTCCTATTTTGCAAACCGTCTTCTCAAGGTCTCAAAAAATTTTCGCTGTTTGCCTGATCCGCAGAATTCTACAGCACTCCATGCCTAGACATCCTTTAGTTTTAATGTTCATACCGTCGATTCCACCGATTTTGTTCAGCTGATGGTAAATAGTCAGCCTCTTTTTCCAGCTGCCCCCTATCCCAGCCGATGGCCTAAACAAAAACGAGCGCGAGTAATTGAATACTGGTGGCCGTAGTAGGTGGGGGTGGAAGAACGAAGCCGGGGGCATTTGTTTTCCTTCCACCTTTTCACCCCCTAAAAACACAAAATAGAGGACAGCAAGCAAAATACGCGAGCACCGCCGACAAATTGTGCGTGAGAATCGGCGGGGGCTTTTCCTTTTTCTGGCGGTGAGTGTGTATTTTGAGGGGAATTGGGCGATTTTGAAGGAAAGACAGACGGACGGACACGTAGACAGGAAAGCCGGGGAGTTTTTAGACGTGTAGGTGAGGTAATGTGGAAAAACACAAAATATGCAGTAGTCTGGAGTGGGCTCAGGCCTAAAGCGTAAACATAATGCCACGGGCAAGCTGATTGAATACCTAAGCCTAGTTCAGGCGTAAAAACTTAACGTAACCTGGCGGAATAAGCCGAAGTTTAGCTTAAGTCTAAGCCGAGGCTTACATTTAAGCTAATCCTAAGCCTAAGCCTAAGTCTAAGCCTATAAGCCAAGACTTCGCCTAAGCCAGCCTAGGCTACACCTAGATGAGGATACGGCAAGCGTTCGCATAAACCTAAGCCTAAGCCAAGAAAACGCTAAGCCCAAACCTAAGCTAAGCCTAAGCCAGACCTACACTAAGCCTAAGCTAATTATAAGCCAAGCCTACGTCCAAGCTAAGCCTAAGCCAAGCATACGCCAAGCGCCACCTAAGTCTAAGCCTAACAAGGAGTGTCCTTTTGGTGTCATCGGTTCGAGACCCCGCTCGTTCGATAGAGAATTGAATTCTGAACAAGGCTGTGTTGTTCATTTTTGCGGAATGGTTGTCCCTGATTTTATAGAATTAAAAAACCAAACGCGAAACCTTAACAACTCGCTCCCGAAGCACCAATGTATGGGCATCGCCGGCAGTTTTTTAATTTTATAAAATTAGGGACAGCCATTCCGCAAAAATGAACAACACAGTTTTGTTCAGAATGCAATTCTCTATCGAATGACCTGGGTCTCGAATCTTTTTGCCGATGACACCAAAAGGACACTCCTTGTAAGCTTAAGACAGGTATAAATCAAGCCGACTATGAAATTTTCTAGGTTCCTCTGCCTTGTTTAATTGTTTAACGGCATGCCCTTTCAAACCCAAATCCCCCTTGTTTTGCCGAATGGTTTGGATCAAAAATCGGCCATTAAATCCCCCCCCGCCCCAGCCCCTAAATCACGACCACCCCCGTCGGATGGCCAGTGCTGTCGGGACAGTTGGCTTGATGGCACCAAAAAACGTGTGTATCGCCGCTCCGGGGGGTAGAACACGTTTCATGGACAACGCCACAGCACAGATGACGCGCCCTTTTAATTGGTGGAGATTGGGGTGAGGATGGGCCCTTAGAGATCAAGGGCCCCTGAGGTGTGTTGATTGTTATTGGGGTGGATATACCTGGAGGGGCTGATCTTACCGGCAGGTATTGTTTTCCCCCGGCAGCGCGCTATCATGATTGTTTTTATCGCTAAATATCTACCGTATTCAGCCAGCAAAAACTGGCGGTTCTTGTTCGTTAGCGGAGGGGTTACTTTCAAAATAAAGAAATTCATGCTGCCGAAAATGAAAATGCCGAAATTCATCATGTCGCTAGGTAATCGGTAGCCCTAGGTCCAGCTACTATCCCCTGGCGGAAATTGCAAAAATCAATGTGAAAATTTATACAATTAAAATAGGTGCTTGAGCGATGATTCGGATTTTGCTGGTTTTTGCCACAACTATTTCATTTTACATTATTTTGGGTTGTAATTCAAATTCTTAGTGTAGTTCTTGACGCTCTATCGAATGGCATCAAAGAAATTATGTAAAAATGTTGAAAATGTCGAAAACTAGCTTTGCACCCCATGTTCCCATAAGGAAATCGCATTTAATTTTTGTTTTTGCTGTAACTAATTTTATATTGCATTAGTTTGGGCCGAAATTAAAACTTTTCGTATATTTTTGACGCTCTATCGAATGGCTTCAAAAATCACTAAAAATAGCGTAAAAACTGAAAACTTTGGGACCCTCTGGCTGGGGGGGGGGGGGCGTAAAGTAAACCGTAGCCAAATTTTCCATGCATTGAAATTTCGGCATTCCGAAGTTTCGACGTTTGATAGCAAATCTGCACATTCCGCTGTCTCATCCCCATTCATCAGCCTATTGCCCCCCCCGCTACCGAACCAGAACCAAATAGGGCTTTTAGCGCTGTACCGGGACGAAACTGGACGAAACCTTGGTCTATTTCTGGTATTCGAGAGTTTTTTGCCAATGTCTCGAAGTCGAAAATCGAAGAAAAAAAAGCTTTTTCCAATTTTTTTGACCCGCCCCGATTACATGACATTTGCTGCATGTTCATATGATTGATTACAACCTCCCTGCCCAGATTATCACAGCTCTTGCTCACTTTTTTGACCTTCGATCGCTGTTTCCGGTGTTTTGCTCCCCGCAGAACAAACGGCTTTCCTAGCGGCTGTTACCCCGGGCAGGGTGGTAAGCCCGAGAGATCCGAGTCTTTGACGGATTGACTGGATATTTTAGGATCAAGCGGGTGATTGTGGCCACATCCGGTACGATTGCCATCACACCTCTTGGCCAACACCTTTTTGGAAATATTTTTGGTCCAAAAATAGTATTTTTTTCGAACTAGTAGACCTGCTACGGGGTGCCTGGTCATATAAAAACTTCCGGTTTGAATTTCAAATTCTCGAAATGGGGAAAAGTTGCGAGAGGAGTTGGGGTTTTGGGATGATACATGATTAATTAAGTGGGCGAGATGGAAGTGCTAAAGGTATGTGGGCGTCTTTTTGCACAAGTTTTAGGTTTAGAGCGCGCTAAGGCTTGTGATTCAGCTCCGCTCCGCCTAAGCTTAAGCTAGGGTCAGGCATAGACGTAGACTCATGCTCATTCTCAGGCTCTGTGATAGTTTTGGGGCTTAGCCTTGAACCTAGACTTAGGCTAAGCAAGCCAAGGTTGATGAGCACGCTCAGGCTCAAGCTCAGGCTCAGGTTTAGTGATATCGGTAGGCCTAAGGTTAGCCATAGGCAGAGGCTTGGGCTTTCCGGGTCCTTTGCTCACCCTTCCGATTCACGATCAAAACTTGCCGAAAACCTCGATTGCACTCTCACCCCCTTCCATACCTCAAAGGATCCCACATCCCCCGGAAAGATGATAAATTCCGGAATCGTTGATGACCATAGCCCCTGGGATCCACCACTCGAATGGAGGGTGGATTTCCTGAATATGAGGGTTGGCCGGTGTGAAAGTGGCCGCAGCCACTCCTTCATCTGGGGCCATTTCGGAAATCCGCCGATCGGCACCGTAAGTATGTGGTGTGGCGGCGGAAAACAAGCAGCTGTCGTTTGTCGGGGTGGGCGGGTTGGGGGTAGATGGATTGGGTGTTGGGAATACGCTCACTCACTCACTCACGTGTCTTCTCGTAGTACCGCGTATCCAGCTTCTGCTGCTTCCTTCTTTTCTCACGATTTATTACTGTGGTTTTTGAGTTAAGTTGGGCTTAATGGAATGATTTCTGAAGCGATCCTTGGTCTTTTTGCCCTTTTTGCTCTAGAATTTCGCGGCGTTACATCCAAGCTGGGTGCTATTGCAGTTAGGGGGAGCAGTCCTAAATGAGTAGTGAGGGGCTACTTGGTTTTAAGCCTAAGCCCAAGCTAAGCTCATCTTCAGCTTCAAATTGCCTTACGAGGTAGGGGGTAGCTTTGCCTTGCCTTTAGGGGCTAGCTTAGAGCTAAGCTTAGCTTGGCTCAAGTTAAGCTCAGGCTTCGTTTGTATGAAGCTAAACCTAGGCGTCGGCTTAGCTTAGCTTTTCCAAAGGCTTCGAGTTTAAAAAATGGCATTTGGAGCGTCTTGCAGTGAAAGTACGGACTCCCCCCCCCCCCAAGTGCATTAGGACCCCAACCTGTATTGGACCCTATGTAACAACAATCCCTAGGGACAGCCCGTTAGCTACTGTAATTTTTTTATTTAGGGTCCAAAATAAATTGTGGAGCCCTTTTCAGAGCGTTTTCGCATCAAGACTCTTTTTTACCTCTAGAAAATGTTATAGCAATAATGAGCCGCTGAAACGCCTATGCAATTCGTCTTTACACCGAAAAATTGGCCAAATGTCCACGATCAACAATTTCAAAAAAAGACGAAACTAGGTCTATTTCCGATCTTTGACATTGAAATCCAGTGGGCGGGGATCAAATTCGTCAGATTCCCCGGCCGGAGCTGTTCTTGCGGAATCACGCCCCAATTGGCACCGAGTCGCCACGCCAGGAGGTGTGTGTGTGTTTTCATGTTTTGGGGTGGGTAGACGACGAATATGATCCACAACCACACCGTGTCTATTCTAAGAACCGGACACTTTTGAATTATCCCCGAGGGGCCCCCAGTCTAATTGGGACATCCTCAAAAGGGCCCCCCTTGTTTTCGCCCGGACGGCCAGATTCGATGTATTTACGTTTAATTCTTGTTTGGTTGAGGAGCCGTGGCTGACAAGGAGACGTTTTTGGTGTCGTCGGCGTTGAAGTTGTGATCTAGCTTATCTTGTGCAGAAATTTACCCTGATTCCGCATATGTTTGGTACATTTAAGAAATCGGGATTTTCGACAAGTTATGGACGGCCTAAGACCGGAAAGTGCCCAAAATGAGCCACTTTCTATAGGTTTCCGAACCTAAATCCCTCAGGACGTTCGAAAAATCGCAAGTCGGTAAATTTGGTAGCAATATTCAGAATCAGCGCAGAGTTCTGCACAAAATTGCCTTGGTCGCAACTTTGAAACCGCGACGACACTCGAAAGCGTCTCCTCTAGGGCCTTAGGTACGGTAGGTAAGGTAAGCTCGGCAAGGCGTGGGCTTACTAGCATTTTGGACACGCGACGCAAGGCGAGCGCCGGCCCCTTGATTTGTTAGCGTTTACGACAGTTTGGAGGTAGCTAAGCAGAGCGTGAGTGCGTATTCCGTCGCGGTACAACCTTAATTGATGACGGTCCGGAAAGCCGGACCGTCCTAAGTTAATGGAAAACTACGTTTCGAGCCAACAACATAGCGTATGAGCTACGTGTCGCGTCGCGTCATACTCAAAACTGTACAGCACATTAAATAATATCCTAGACTCAAGTCTTTCTCCTTTTTCCGGCGAAATCAGGCCATCAGGACGTTGGGTCCATTTTTTTTTGGAACCGAAGAACATGGCACTTTTTCTTCGCCATGTTTTACGGGCCATCTCTTGAGAGCCTTGGCTGTTAGGACCCTGACGTTGAGGCCAAAGGGTCGTCAGTTGAATATGATGGATCCGGGTTAGAGCAGGGGGGGATAGGCGGCGGATCCGCCTGTTCCGCTGTTCACTCGATCGGGGCTTCTCCTCCCCTCTACCTGGTGGTCTCAAGCAATCAGCCCATCTAGAACACTTGCCCTAACACCCATAAACATTTTCAAACAACGGCGGGTGTTCCGGTTCTCACCTTTGTGTTTTGCTAAATGACAACTTCCGCGGTCGAACAGGGGGTGGGGTAGGAGTTGAAGGTATACAGGGTGTCCCAAAAAAGACACCGGCCGTATTTCTCCATATCGGGTCCGATCGACTTGAAATTTTGCACAAAGGTAGCGAAGCCAATTTCCCATGAACACAGAAAGTTTCAGCCCCATTCGAAAGTTATAGCGAAAATACTTTTTAATTTTTATTTAGTATGGGGACTTCTGTAATTTGCATCAAAATGTGCGTAATTTTGTCATTTACGAGCTGATTTTGCATAATTTTTGCCGAAAAATGCCATTTGCTGTTTTGCGCTTCATAAGAACGATTGCGCAAGAGAAACAAAATGCTGTCAAAACAATAGTTTTTTGAGCACTCACACACATTTTATTGAAGGTTTGGTCAATTTGACATACCTTGTCTTCGACACCACACTCGATCAGCTCCAAATTAATGATTAAATCGAAATCGAGGCTTTATACCTATGCGCAAGCCCGAGTTATAACTTAAATCAACCGGCGAACTTATGTTACAATTCTGGTTTCTTGTACCCGGCCGTTGTGTGATCATTTTTACTTCACATGCGCAATCGTTCTTGCGAAGCGCAAAACAGCAAATGGCATTTTTCGGCAAAAATTATGCAAAATCAGCTCGTAAATGACAAAATTACGCACAGATGCAAATTACAGAAGTCCCCATACTAAAAAAATAAAAAGTATTTTCGCATAACTTCGAATACGCTGACGGATGGGGCTGAAACTTTCTGTGTTCATGGGAAATTGGCTTCGCTACCTTTGTGCAAAATTTCAAGTCGATCGGACCCGATATGGAGAAATACGGCCGGTGTCTTTTTTTTTGGGACACCCTGTACAAGGTGTCCCAACCACCCCCCTGCCTAGCGGTCCGCAGTCGTGTCCGATTTTTACGATTTAACTATCAATCGAAAGCTCTTGAAAAGGCGAGAAAACAAGCGAATTTTGTTTTCTCAGATTTAACCTAATTCCATCGATATTTAAGGTTTTTCTAGAAAACTGGTACTTTTTCAATAGGAATTTGGCAATTAGCATGCGGTTCTTGCATAAATCAGCAGTTTTCATGGTTTTTGGACCTAAAATTAGCGAATAAAAATACATAATAAAGAAAAGGAACCCTCATTGTTGTCTCGCCTTTTCGAGAGCTTTCGATAGATACCTAAATCTTAAAAATCAGACACAACTGCGGGCCGCTAGGTAGGGGGGGTTGGGACACCCTGTATTCCTCGATTATTGCACAAAATCCGTGTCACCCCTTTTCTCTGCCTATTATTTTCTTAATATGACTTTAAATAGCTATTATAACCCGTCACTTTCTAGAAAATGGGCTCGTCAATGACAAAGGAACCCCATTTCTACGATTATTCATCACCGCGAAACCGCCGGAAAAGGAACAGTGGTAGGCCTTAAAAAGGTTTTTTTGTGTGCATTACCCCTAGGATACCTACCGCATATTGTCATACCATCTTTTAGACCCGAGCTCCAATCACTACTCGAAGGAATACGCCCAATACTGGCAGGCCGAGCAGAAGGCGAAGGCCGAGAAGAATGGGCGCAACTGGACGGTGGACAAGAGTCAGTATCCTTTGTGTAAGTAGGGCGCCCCCTAGATAGGCAGCGGAAATTATTAGTTTTAGCTTCACTAACCCAGTACGCCACGCTACGTTGCGCGACAACAGTACATCAGCGGACTTCTAACAGATTCATAGGAATTAACAAGCTTTTAAGGCATTGGCGCAGTTTACCAGGGCCTAACCGATCCCATCTATTGTATCACGGCTCCCTTTTTTAAAAAGTTTTAAATATATCAAAATACTCGCCAGACCAAGGCGAATATTTTGGTATACTTTACACACCTTGAGGCCAACGGGAGGCCGAGATACAAAGATTGCGGCCCGGCTGGGGTGAGGGGCAAACTGCCTTCTTACCCATTTATATAGTAGTTTCTAATTTTTTTGTATGTTCTTTTATACCCTCAATTTACTCTGCTGTCCATTACACTACAAACTACAAGCTCCCGGAAAAAAACCATCAATTTCCAGATGACCAATCCAATCGGTACCACCTCGCCCAACGCAACTCCAACTCGTCCCAGTACGGCGCCTCGTTTTCGCCGAAAGAGAAATACGCGAACAACTTCTCGGTGACGCCGAGCACTTGTGGCCAAAAGAAGTGACATATCGATTGAATGGAGAGATGGTTGTGCCCTTGAAAGTATTCGCACGCTATTTGAAACTTTAGCTCACCCCGCGCCTCCGTTCCTCTTGTTATTTGGCTTTCTGTTGGGCTACATGGTTGTAAAGTATGCCAAAATGTTCGTTTTCTTCTGGGGAGTATTTTGCTATACTTTACCACCCGGTATACAAACGTAGAGCCGAGATACAAAAGTTGGGGACCGACTCGGGGAAGTAAACTGTACTCTTAATCTATAAAACACCAAAAATATCCATTTTAAAATGTCTGTTTCCTACTTATACCCTATTAAATATCTATCCATTAATGCCTATTGCATTTGTATTTTCAAGCCACCAAAAAGCCCGGAAACTACCCTTTCGCTCCCCCTCTTTTTCCATTGCTCGTTCACTTTGGCCAACCCGAGACACCCCCTGGTTGCCTGCGCCTCACTCCCCTCCCCCCACTCTCCCACACCGCATATCCCCTCTCGCCCACCTCTCATAGGGCCACCGCCCGCTCCCTACCCCAGCGCCTCGATAGCTCAGTTGGGAGAGCGTTAGACTGAAGATCTAAAGGTCACCGGTTCGATCCCGGTTCGGGGCATTTTTGCCGTTTTCCTTTTGCTTTTTCCTCCTGTCCGACAAATCCGGCATTCTGTGATCTCCCCGCCCTCATTTTTGGGCCTCTTCGACTGTTTAGATGCCCTGTCTTTCCTCAAGCCCCCCATGCAGAAGCTTTTGCCGCGCCCCCATCGATTCGACTCATTTCCCGCTTAATTTCTGTCATTTATTCGTGTATGCGATAAATTGATTTGTGTATTTCCGGTGGGAGCTGCAACTACCAGGGATCGATTCTGGCCTCCGGGCTCTCGTCGAGGCCGTGGAATTTGGATTTTCGTGTCGTCGCTTCGGCGGATTCATCTATTTTGACGGTTTCCTCGATCGTACATTGATCGCAGGATACCTGGAATATATTTTTGATGCTTTACTTCCGTGGAGTGGGCCAGAACACGTGAATTAAAAGTCTATTTCAACATGAAAAAAATCGTACAACTTCCTTGTTTCGACGTCGTCGATGTTGATTTGAGCGTTCCTCATTGTAAGGCTTAAACTCCAGGTTAATCTTTCCCAAGTCAAACACCTAAAGACGAAATTACGTGATTAGGAATTGAGTACCTTTTGCGCCTTAGACCCGGCAGTTACATAATGCTCGGGGACGCGAAAGTGGAAACGACGAAGGCCCAGCTGAAAAGTGTTGAAAGTATTGTGGAAACTGGGTTTTGTGACCTTCTTGCCGTCGTTGCAGTCATGGTAGACGACAATATCTGGGTGGAAAACGTGATCAAGGGTTGCGGTCAGCTCGAAAGTGCCTTCTTTCGTCGCGAACGTCTCGGCAAGGGTTGGCTGATTTTTGCCTTAAATTTGGATAGTTTGAAAGTCTAGCGTTGTGAGACCGGACATCTATTTTTGATTTATTAATCGATTATTTATTTGATTTTAATAAATTGATTTAAAACATACCTTTGCCGCTCTGAAACAACCGAACCATGACACCAAAAGCCGGCACTTCTCCGCATTGTAGCAGCCCCTTGACGGCAACAGTATGACTGGACACCCCCAGCAAGTTAGCACGCACAATACATAGGAAATAACAGCAAAAGATGAATTCCAAGCCCCAGCGCCCCATTGAAATTGCGCCGAAAATAAGGGTTGCCCGGATCGGAAGCGGTCAATAGTTTTATCAGTCTTGTCTGCGTTCCGGCTGATGCTGCTGGGGTGGCCAGCGAAAATAAACGATACGCCTCGGGTATCCCTATCGTGTTTGACGGTTTAAGGTATGGACAAGGAACTCGGCAAGTTTGCAATGGGGCTAGCAAACGAGCAAAATCGAGGGAGCCAATGTCGCTTGGCGCGTAGCGTAGCCATACCCTGTTTTGTCCGATGCACGGCCAATCAAACAGGCCAAAAACGGAAATTTGCCGTGAGTGGCAAAAGCGTCGATAGGAACCGGGCGTAGCGGGCGCCAAAATGTTTAAGCTCTTATAACTTTTTCAACCCGGCTTAATATTGAAAATCCAATATCAATCAATTATAGAGTAGAATTTTACGGTTCGAATGACACCAAATACAGCAAGTTAGCCCTCCGAAATACTACTTTTCACAAATTCGCCAACCAAAACCGCCTTCGTTTTGATAATTTCTGGACTCAGTTTTCTTAGTGCTTGGTATCATTCGAATCACCATGCTCCATTCTACAAAGTTGGAACACGCTTTTTTCATTTTTGCTTTAGTTTTAAAGTTATAAGGCCTAGAAGTTTTGACCTCATACATTTATGAGTCGATAGGAGCGCCGCGTTGCTTACTGCCGCTAATTTTGGGTGTGCGATGGTACCTAATTTTGATACCTTCCGAAAATGGAATTTGAGTAGCTTCAAAGTAGTAAATTCAGGTACTTCACGCTGCGTTAACCTATTAATTATATGACGTAAGGGAAGCAATTTGAAGACTTCTAAGGTGGAGTCCATGCGTAGAATTGCGTAGAAATCAAGGCCGCACCTACGAATTTCGATGACGTATTTTTTCAAGATATGGCCATCCTTAAAAGGCCACTTCCTAGATGCCAACCGAAGAAATTGATCTGAGTGAAAGCGGCTTATCAGCGAGTGAAAAAGATTGGGTCAGTGCAACCGGAATATCTAGCGGGCCACCACATAGGCCACCCACCGCCCATCGCGAGTGCAACTATTCTTATTTAGTTTGGCAGGACCTATGACTTCATTTAAGGCCGGGAGGCAGACCGTGGCAGCTTCTGTTCTGTTTGACGGCTGTCTTTAATTTTTACACATAAAATAAATACGCTTAAACCCTGCTATATTTTACTCATAGTATAATTTTATTTTCTATTCCTAAATTAACTATTAGTGATAATCCTTTTTAGAAATTTTAACACTCAAAAATGCTGGATAAAACGACAATATCCATCTCGGAATCTTCGGGAAACGGCCCTTCCGAAGGCCAGCTTCTCTTCGGTGTCAACGATGTCCCAAAGCCATTCTACGCCTTATTTCTTGCTTTTCAGGCAAGTTTGCCCAACCTTGCCAGAAATTGCGTGATTTTTAGCAGGCGATGGTCGCCCTTTCGGCATATCTAATTTTTCCATTTCTGGTTGCTGATGCAGTCTGTGCTGGGAATGCGACGGCAAGACTACGGTAGGAGCGCAGGCCTAAATAAAATCGCCACCTTGTTTCCAGTGTCGACCTGATCTCAGCCACTTTCATTTCGGGCGGCGTAGCCACCTTTATACAAAGCACCTTCGGTTTGCGGTAGATTACCCGGAAATTAGGGGCAACAATGAACTTTTCAGACTAGCCATCCTGCACGGCGCTTCACTCGCTTTCCTTGCTCCAATACAGACATATCAGTAAGTTTGAGATGGCCGGATTTGATTTTTCGACGTTGTAGAGTCTCACTTGGCGAGTGTACAGCTGGGGATGATACCTATGTACCGGAGGAGGAATGGCATGTTAAATTAGCGACGGTAGGAACATTTATCGAAACCTAAATCAGAGGCGCTTTCCGTTTCCCTGGTAGACTACAACGTGTGTGTGCGTGCGTAATTCCCAAATTTTTCGCAATTTCAGTTGAGGTACAACTAGCGCGCGCCGAAGTACGTTATCAGAAAATGAGTGTAGCCCGGTGTTGGGGAATGGTCTTTGGCTGACAAAAGACTCGAATGGAATTGATGATTAAATTGCAGCTTTCCGGGAGTCTAATGACCGCCTGCTGTGTGTTCGTCCTTATCGGAGCCACAGGAGCTGTCGGATGGTTTGCCCGGCATGTCGGACCGATTACGATAGGTTTGTAGAAGCGAGGGTGATGGAATCAAAGTCTATGTATAACAATTGATTACAGTACCCCTCCTCACCCTGATTGCCATCTCTACAGTACCGACAATCGAGCAAAAACTCAGTTCACATTATATGGCCATAGTGTAGGGGCAGGAAAATGAATATATCGAATTTTTAGAGAGCTGGTCTTGTTGATCATCTTTGTCGTGTTCCTCGAGGACTTCCAGGTCCCGATCCCGTATTTTTCCTGGGAGAAGCGAAAGAAAGCGATAGCCAGAGCACCTGTATTCGGACAATTTCCGGTAGGGCTTTCCTGGGTCAATATGTATATGTTTCCCGGATCAGAGCCAGGTCGTAGCTATGAATTTTCTGTCCCTTACAGTACTTGATATCTCTTGGAATCGCCTGGCTGATTTGCTATATCCTCTCTTCAGCCGCTGTCATCAGTGATGACTCACCGGCTTCGACGAAAAGGTAAAAACAATTGTTTTGGAAATGTTATTTATACAGGGTGTCACAAAAAAAGACCCCCCTCTAGCGGTCCGCAGTGATGTCCGATTTTAACGATTTAGGTATCTATCGAAAGCTCTCGACGAGCTGAGTTTCGTTCTTTCCGATTTGTAAAATTCCCGAATTTTTTGACCCGATTTGTACCGTTTCGGGCTTAAATTACGCAATTTTGTGCAAAAACTTAATTTAAGCAGCTTCAGTCTCATCTAAATTGTGTTTTCTCAAATGCCTCTAAAAAGCCAACCTTGGGCTGCCAGAAAAATGTAAAAATTTGAAAATGGGTACATTATTGCATGAGAAAATACATCGAACATTCAGCCAATTTCGCAAAAATGTTAGTAAATGTCATAAAAATTCGGGAGTTTAAAAATCGGAAGGAAAATGGTGGTCGAGAGCTTTCGATAGATACCTAAATCGTGAAAATCGGACATGACTGCGGACCCCTAGAGGGGGTCTTTTTTGGGACACCCTGTATTCTCGATTATATTTTGCAGAAACGAAACCCACGGACTGATTGCCAACGCGCCATGGGTCAAGGTGCCGTACCCAGGTATCAGGTTGGGCAGAGTAGCGGAACGGAAAGCATGGCTGACCTTCGAATCCAATTTTTTAAGGAGAGTACGGTGGATTCCGCGTGAACACAGCAGTGTGCCTGGGATTTGTGGCCGCGGTCTTGTCATCAGTTATCGAGAATGTTGGAGCGTATAAAATGGGTGCTCGGGTATCTCATCAAGGGAATCCACCAGTTGACAATGTCAATCGAGCAGTCATGGTTGAGGGTAATCTTGAAGTAGAAACCCATTTGGGCCATTTTAGGGCTGGGCAGTATGTTGGCTGCCTCACTAGGCGTCTCCACTGGAGTCACTACATACTCTGAAAATATAGCTCTCCTCCATATTACAAAGGTATTCAAGATATTCACGAGATATTCGAATCTCTAGGTGGCATCTCGCGTCACAGTCCAATTGGCTGGTGTGTTGTCAGTGGCGCTGGGGCTTTTCACGAAGGTAATTGAGAGCTTATTTTCGGAAACAATTATAGACTTCTCGTACTTTTTTTAGTCGGCGGCGATACTTGCCTGCATTCCGGATCCGTTGATCGGTTCCATTTTATGTCTAGGGATGAGTATGATAGCTGGCGTAGCCCTGTCAAATTTAAAGGTAAGTTCTTTAAATGAGTTTGCGCCGTTTAATCATTGATTAATGTGCCAAACCGTGTGTTCTTGCTACGTGCAGAATTCCAGGTAGTCAACCTCTCGCAAACTCGTAATTTGGCCATTATGGGGTTGGCCTTGTTGCTCGGGCTGGTCATCCCCTCTCACTTCACCAAAAGCCCAATCAAGACTGGTTTGTTGCATATGGCCATTTCTCAGATTTTTAATCGTAATGGCCAAATTTCTGAGGGTTCGTTGTGTTTTCTAGGCAACGATACCTGGGATGAGGTGCTGAACATGTTGCTGACAATCCAGATGCTGATCGGTGGACTATTCGCCTTCTTGATGGACATCATGGTGCCAGGTTGGTATGATATCTCTTGCTCTTATTCTCTCTCTCTCTCTCTCTCTCTCTCTCTCTCTCTCTCTCTCTCTCTCTCTCTCTCTCTCTCCTCTCTCTCTCTCTCTCTCTCTCTCTTCTCTCTGTCTCTCCCTGTGCCTCATGACGCTTTCACTGAAAAATTTATGCCCGAACCCAGCCAAGCCGTTTAAAGGTGCTAGCCGGAAAGATCGTGGGCTAGCTGATGATGACGATCAGGAAGGAGCGGAATTCCCCCTTGATGGATTTGCACTACCCGATTGGGTGGATAGGTAATTCTTCCACGAAATAGCAACCTTCTCTTCAGGGGCCTAGACAAACTTCCTATTCTCCGACGACTACCCTTCTTGCCTTCAAAAAGTCATCGAGAACCGGCCAAAGAAGCTGCATATTCTTTTGATATGGATACGGTGCTGAAATGTTAATAAAATGTACATACCTATTTTTAATAACCTTTATTGCACGCAGAAAACATAGCTAAAAACTAGAGACCAATATACAGGGTGTCCCAAAAAACCCCTCCTCGGCATTTGGCCGTCTTCTATCCGACCGGGACCAAATTTTTACCAGAGATGGGGACCCATAAAAACTATGTGCAAGCCGAATTTTCTAAGGAAAATTTTGTAAAATCAAAAAGTTATAGGGAGAATAAGGTTTGTTTTGCTTTCACTGGGATTTTGATGGATTTGGACCTCGAAATGTTTAGCAAAAACGAACTACTTTACTTACTTAACTTTTTACTACCCGGAAAAATTTTTTCATTTACGAAAATCTACTATATATAAATTTCTAATGTCCGTACGCCCGCCGACCGACCGACCGACCGGGAATTCAGCCAAATTTTACATTCAAATTCCAAATTCAATTTTTTTTGGGGGAAGAAGGCCAGCGCTGAACCCCCGCGTAGCGGGGGGTCAGCGCTGGTTACTTCTAAATTTTTAATTATTTTTCAATATCAAAGCTGACAGAAACCGAGCCCAAAATGACCATTTTTGGGAAAATTACTCAAGATCGGCATGTTAGTTGCGAAAACATAGCCAAAGATCAGTGTACGGGCGTTGTCCAAAAATCAGTTTTTTAGCGATAACTTTTTTATTTGACAATATTTTCTTTAGAAAATTCGGCTGCAAATAGGTTTTATAATTCCCCATCGCTGATAAAAATTTGGTCCCGATCGGATGGAAGACCGCCAAGCCGAGGGGGGAGGGTGAGGGGTTTTGGGACTCCCTGTATTGTTAAGATAGACTCAGTTTCGTCGGGATTCTGTTGGTTGGAATGTCGGGGAATCAGGGAACATGACATTTCCCAGACGGCCATTAACCGCGAAGCACCAAATAGCCCTTGACAGCGCGACAAGCAAAATATTCCCCCCAAAAAACCACTTCCTACTTGCGGGCGGAAACTGCCGGCGGTGGCCATGTAATCGGCTTATCAGCCACTCAAAAATGGGCGCAGAGATCGGGTCTGTAGTGCAACGAATATCTTTCAGGCCGTTCCACCCACCAGCCCTAGGCCAGCTCGGCTTTTCGGCTTTTCGGGAGCTATGACTCAATTTTAGAGTCGGACATTACTGATAGCGATTATGCTATACAAAGAGGACAATGTTTTGATCGGCCCGGCGCCCCCCCCCCCCCCCCCCCCCTCTCTCTCGCCTCTCTCTCTCTCCTCTCTATCGCTCCTATTTACGGAATTTGGCAATGGGACCATGAGTAGACGGGTCGCGGCTGAGTCAGGGTTTGGCGTTCTACGAATGCTAATCTCGGGGGTTTGGAGGTATTTATAGGTGTACGAGATGCGCCTTCGTCAATTTAATGCTTACACACGAGCTTTTTAGCGAAGCTTCCCATATTGTTAATTTTTCACGCGCTTTAATATGCCATCCATCTCACCGGATGTTGACAAACATCTTGACATTCCGCAGTGTATTGTAGTGACCTGTAAAATGAAATGGAGCGCTTATAGCTTAAAGAGGGAACGGAGTGCTAAATCAAAGCTCTTGGGAAGGGCATTTGATGTCAGGCAAATGACGAGACGAGAGCCCTCACTCTCACGATTTTTTTTGCGCGCAACTGTTTTGCCTGATTTTTTTGTGAATACACTATGATTCGCAGATCCTGAGCGGATTTATAAACTCGTCACTCCATTTTAATTTTGGTGTTTTAATCATTGAATTTGTCGCAGAAAGAGCCGAGAACGTGCTTTGGAGGTGACGACGGGGAAATTTAAAATTTTAGGGACTTCCCGCGCTCTGGGTACAGAGGCCGTTGACGTACAGCGCTCCGCTTTGTTCGCTTTCCGCTTTCACTCGATTTTTCCCACTTCTTTGCCCCTTTAATAATACTCCAATATGGTCTCTTGACCTCTAGTCTATTCTGAACATTGATCGATACCATTAAACTGGTCGCACCATTTTGATGTGCCGTTGATTCTGTTTGACGATCTAACTTTCGTTCCCGTTTTCGCCACCCGATTTCCATCCCCGATCATTTTCACGTGGGTTGTCGAACCGGGGCAACCGATAATCCTTCTCGTCCTCCTCCTCCTCTCCCCTCAACCCATATAATCGCACCCTGGGAACACAAATAAACCCGACACGAACCGGAGTTTTCCCCGATTTTGGTACTGACAATGCTAATTAATATTAATATTTTAATAGTTATAGGCACATAATTTTTCTATGGTTATTCCAAAAACAACTCTGCTAGCCGGTTATCCGCAAAAATTGCAATTCTAATCGTCTAGGGATTAGCTCTCAGCATCCTAATTTTCGTTTTGTAAAATTTGGTATTTATGGCATGTCCAGAATACCTATAGTTTTATACCTATTTTCGTATATGTTATATAGAATACCTATTTTCAGGACGTTTATATTTATACTAAAATGCGGGAGAAGCGGACACCGTCAACGTCGGAAGATTCGGGTGATTTCTCCCCGGGCGGCCAGCTCCTACTCGGGGTCAACGATGTCCCAAAACCATTCTATGCCCTGTTTCTTGCTTTTCAGGTCGGTGGTACGGTATTTTGTAAAATTCCCTTTTAGCAATCGATGGTGGCTCTTTCCGGGTATCTGATCTTTCCATTTCTCGTTTCTGAAGCAGTTTGTGCCGGGCAGGCAACGGCAAGGCTACGGTAGGCTCAGCTTATTTTAGCAAACGCTGCTATTTTTCCAGTGTCAATTTGATCTCAGCTACCTTCGTGTCTGGTGGCATAGCCACGTTTATCCAGAGCACTTTTGGGTTGCGGTATTTTACTGCTTACCGTACGGTCATCGCTTTTTAGACTAGCAATCCTTCACGGCACCTCGTTAGCTTTTTTGGCACCAATCCAAGCATACCAGTGAGCCGCATGTTTTCTGAAAAACTATATTTTCTTGTCTAGGACGCTAAATGGTGAATGCACAGCCGGTGACTCGTATGTGCCGGAGGAGGAATGGCAGGGAAGGCTGGCTACGGTAAGCTACAACGGATTCAGATTTTTCCGGGGGCCAAACCACCCACAGTGTGCCGCTCTGAACGTTATCAGAAAATGAGTGTAGCCCGGTGATGGGGGATGATCTTTGGCTGACAAAAGACTCGAATGGAATTGATGATTAAATTGCAGCTTTCCGGGAGTCTAATGATTGCCTGCTGTGTGTTCATCCTTATCGGAGCTACAGGAGCTGTCGGATTGTTTGCCAGACATGTCGGACCGATTACGATAGGTGAGTTTCAAACGGTCAATAAGGGATCAGGGAAATTTAATTCGATAGACGATTACAGGGTGTCCAAAAAAATTGTTCCGGACTTTGGGCTCGAATAACTTTTGATAGAAGAATATTTCACCTTGCGTGCCATGCCAGAAGCTTAAAAGTGTCTGGAACCCGATTAGATCAACTGATTTTCGATTTTTGGCGACGTATCAATACAAATGACACCCGAAAACTGTGCGTTCCGGGAAGTTTAATTTGTATTTTCCTCAGCCGCCTCTGGCGGGGGGTTTCTAATTTTTTGCTGTGTAAATTCTTGTAGGCATCAGATACTTACATGCAAAATTTGAGATTTTTCTAAGGTCTGGTTGAAAAGTTATAGCGGACTGAAGTTTAGTATGGAGAAATTTCGTAAATTTCGAGTATTAAAAAAACCTATGGCGAAAATCCCAAACTAAGTCGTTGTGGATTGCCGACAGACTCTATACTATCATATAAACATATTAAAGAATTTTTTGAGATCGGTGATTTTTCGAATTTTTCAACGACCCCCTGGTCATGGATTTTTTCGGGGTCACGAAACCGAACTTTCAAAAAATATTTCTAAGATTGTAAATAGAACCTAGATGTTTTCTTTGCTTGGTTGTGTAGGACTGGGGTCCATCTATCATGTACACAATTTCTAGCTACCGTACCCCTTCGGAAGGGTGCCTTTTAGCCCCTCCAAAACGGTTGATTTGTGCTATTTCGCAGACCTTCGTGCCAGTCTATAAAATTCATTTGCGCGGCTAGAATTATTGTCATAATTTTATTTAATACTGCTTAATTGGCGCATCCTAAGCTTATATTTGGAAATTTATTGGACCATACAATTTGTCAAAAGAAATTCATGAAAAGTCCAAATATACCCGAATTCGAGGCGACGTAAAAAGATTCTCGAGGGTTTGGTAGCCCCGACTTTTTTGGCATAGACCAAGCTTGGTTAGTTAACTAAAACCCATGGAAATATAAAATCTTTTCATGGCAAACGAATTTCGGAGAGCTCCCCAAAGTCGGTTTTTCGAAAACGTGATTTTCGGGTTTTAAATCAAAATTAGCCATTAAATTCAGCCAGATCATTCCAGAATTCTGCTTTTATACACAGTTCGATGCGTGCTTTAATTGTATCCACCAAACCCCGGAGCCTTTTTCATTTTCAAAAATTCGATATTCGACTCCGGAACTCGGATCCAAAATCGGGCCCCGAGGAGGGTTTTCCTCTTTCCCTTATAACTTTGTTATTTACCACAGAAAGTAAGTAATTTTTCGCCTGCTTCCTTATAATCACTCAGAGAACATTCTAGAATAGAAAAATCGGCATTTTATGGCATTTTGTCTTGGCATGCTAAAACGTGCTCCAGGCGGGTTACGGTAGAAAACAGAAAATCGACGTTTTCTCGCTCTTTTCACCATAGAAACGTTTCGATCTTTCGGGAAAACAAATAATAGTAGTTTTTGGACCCATGCATCAAAATATTTAGACAATTCCGTGGCTAAATGCAAAAATAAGGCATATTTTGGGAAGGTGTATGGCTAGAACTTTGCGATATTTAGCCCATAGGTGACCCTTACTGGTGTTTACCAATGATAAAATTTTAAGCAAAATCGCAGCTTACGATAAAAAGAAAAACGCGAAAAACCAAAACTACAGTATCCCTCTGGGGCACGTTTTAGCAAGCAATATTAAAATACCATAGAATCAGGTAAAATTTGGTGTTGGGCTAGGATTATCATTCGAGGCACCATCTGCAAAGACAGCCATGGGCAGCGAATTTGAAGCGAGTTGCGAATTAAAAGGCAAAAAGCTGCAAAATAGTGAAATTTGTTGTGCTTGTAAAAGAAGAACTGGAGCTTCAAAAATTCCAAGATTTGGGGACTAACTTTCTATAAATTTTAGCTATTTTTAGGCCAAAATTCAGAATTTTTCCACCACCCGTTCAAGAACGCACAATTTTCGGTCGTAACCAGCGTCAATAGTACAGTTGTGTACTCAAAATCGAAAAAATCAAGTTGATCTAAATCGGAGTTCCAGACACTTCTAAGCATTCTGGCATGGTAACGCATGGTGAAATATTCTTCTATCAAGTTATTCGAGCCCAAAGTCCGGACTTTTTGGCACCCTGTATAGTACCCCTTCTCACCCTCCTTGCCATCTCCACGGTGCCAACAATCGAGGAGAAGCTCAGCTCACATTATATGGCCATAGTGTAGGAAAACTTACAATGGAAATAACTTTCGTTTAGAGAACTAGTACTGCTGGTTGTGTTCGTCGTTTTTCTTGAGCATGTCCAGGTTCCGATCCCATACTACTCCTTGGGAAAGCGAAGGATGGCTGTCGCCAGGACGCCACTGTTTGGACAATTCCCGGTAAGGTAATTCAAAGTCTTGCGCTCTCTGCTTTTTTCAAGTTTTTATGAATTTGGTAAAAAAAAAACAAAAAAAAAAAATAAACTAAAAATTCCGTCTACAAGATTTTTGCAGTACTTACTGTCCCTTGGCATCGCCTGGTTTATTTGCTATATCCTCTCCTCAGCC
This sequence comes from Mesorhabditis spiculigera, assembly GCA_958295435.1. Taxonomy (NCBI): domain Eukaryota; kingdom Metazoa; phylum Nematoda; class Chromadorea; order Rhabditida; family Rhabditidae; genus Mesorhabditis; species Mesorhabditis spiculigera. Next base: position 61,920 of record CATQJA010002566.1, read on the forward strand.
GCTATCATCAGTGATGATTCACCGGCTTCCACGAAAAGGTATGGGATGAATTTTCGCAGTAGTGTTTCTATACCATATTATAGAAACGAGACCCATGGGCTGATTGCTAACGCACCATGGGTGAAAGTACCGTATCCAGGTACCCTTCCATGTGGTAAAGAAGAATTCAAATGGTTAAGGCGAGTACGGTGGATTCCGCGTGAATACGGCGTTGTGTCTGGGATTTGTGGCCTCTGTATTGTCATCAGTTATCGAGAATGTCGGCTCGTATAAAATGGGTGCTAGGGTTTCCCATCAGGGAAATCCACCGGTTGACAATGTCAATCGAGCCGTCATGGTTGAGGGTGGGTATTTGATGGTTGATTTAAAGCATGTTCTCATACCTTTGGCTGCTAGAAAACCATAGAAATCGTTCTTAACGGATTCAGGTCTTGGCAGTATGCTGGCTGCCTCACTTGGTGTCTCTACTGGCGTCACTACATATGCAGAAAATATCGCCCTCCTTCATATTACAAAGGTATTCAAGGTATTCACGAGATATTCGAATCTCTAGGTGGCATCTCGCGTCACCGTCCAATTGGCTGGTGTGTTGTCAGTGGCGCTGGGGCTTTTTACGAAGGTAAGTGGGGTGTATCCTTAAAAAATTGCGGAGAAGCCATTTGTGGTTGTTGATGGTGTTTTAATCAACGTTGCTTTAAGCTTCGATCATTGAAAAAGCTCTTTTCAGTTGGCGGCAATACTTGCCTGCATTCCGGATCCGTTGATCGGCTCGATTTTGTGTCTAGGGATGAGTATGATAGCTGGTGTGGCGCTATCAAATCTAAAGGTAGGTTCTTCTAAATCTGGCAGCATCCTAGTCAACATTGGCAGTATCATTGATAAGCTAGACAGATCGGATGACATTGATAGACTAGCTTTCAGGTAGTCAACCTCTCCCAAACCCGTAACCTGGCCATTATGGGTCTGGCCTTGTTGCTGGGGTTGGTCGTCCCCTCGCACTTCACAAAGAGCCCAATCCGGACCGGTTTGTGTTAGTCTTTTTCGCAACGCTTAGATTTCAGGTAGCGACACCTGGGATGAGGTGTTGAACATGTTGCTCAGGATTCAGATGCTGATCGGCGGGTTGTTCGCATTTTTGATGGACAATATGGTGCCAGGTGGGTGTGCAGACTTGAGGTTATGGCAATCAAGAGGACCGGAAAGCCATAAAAAAACATGCTAAGCAGAGTTTTTGATGGAAACTAAAAAGCCGATAAATTTCAAAAATAAAGCCTATAGGTGCCAGCCGAAAAGATCGCGGGCTAGCTGGTGAAGAGGAAGAAGCCGAATTCCCGCTAGATGGATTTGCACTACCCGATTGGGTGGATAGGTAAGCCTAGTCGTATTTGCAAATTTTTCACCTTGTTTTCAGTGGTCTAGACAAACTGCCCATACTTCGGCGACTACCCTTTCTTACCCTCAAAAAGTCATCGAGCTCCGGCCAAAACAGCAGCCTATGCATTTGATATGGACACGGTGCTAAAATGTTAATAAAATGTAAATACCTCTTTTTTAATGCCCTAAAATCCCGAGTATGGTCCCCCGAGTAAAGTTCCGGGTGAAACGTACGTAGCGTTCGTAATTCCGTATGACCGTAAAGAGGTGTGTTTCGTTTTTTCGTTACTCGCAATAAAAGGGTTTTGGGGGGGGCCGAAAAAGGGTTTGGTTGTTTTTTTTCCTCTTTTTTTTTTTCGGCGGGAGGGGATAGGTGATTAAATTTTGGGGGTTTTTTTTTTTTAAGGGTAAAAAAAAGTTTTTTTTGGGGGGTTAAGAGGGGCGTAAAAGTAGGAAAAACAAAAAACATTATGAAAAATTAAAAAAAATAAAATAATTTTTTTTTTTTAAATTTTTTTTGGGGGGGAGAAATTTTTTTTAAAAAAAATAAAAAAAAAAGAAAAGAGGAAAAAAAAAAATTAATTTAACAAAAAAAAAATTTTTTTTTTTTTTTTTTAAATAAAGGGAAGGGGGGTTTTTAAAAAAAAAAAGGAGAGGATATTTTTTTTTTTTTTATTTTTTTTTTTTTTTTTTTTGGTTTTTTTTTTTTTTTAAAAAAATAGAAAAATTTGGGAAAAAAAAAAGAAAAAAAAAAAAAAAGAAGGGGGGAGGGGGAAAAAAAAAAGAAATAAGGAAATAAGAGAAGGATAAAAATAAAAAAAAAAAAAAAAAAAAAAAAAGAAAAAAAATTTTATAAAAAAATTAAAAAAGGAGAGAAGGAAGGCGGGGGGGTGGGGGGGGGGGGGGGGGGGGGGGGGGGGGGGGGGGGGCCGGGGGGGCGGGGGGGGGCCCCGGAAAACAAACCCAGGGGAAAAAAAAAAAAAAAAAATTTTATTTTTTTTTTTTTTTTATTTTTTTTTGGTGTTTTTAAAAAAGGGAGGTGGTTTTTTTTTAAAAAAAAAAATTTTTTTTTTTTTTTTTTTTTAAATAATATATTTTAAAAAGGGGGAAAGAGGAGGGGGGAAAAAAAAAAGAAAATTAAAAAGAAAAAAAAAAAGGGGAATTTTTTTTTTTTTTTTTTTGGATTATTTTTAAAAATATAAAAAAAAAAAAAAAAAAAAAAAATTTTTTTTATTGGTTTTTTTTTTTTTGAAATTTTTAAAATTTTAAATATTTAAATTTAAAAGGAAATTAATAAAAAAAAAAAAATTTTAAAAAAATTAAATTATAATTATTTTTGAAAATTATAATAAAAGGGAAATATTAAAAAAAAAATAAAAATTAAAAAAAAAATAAAAAAAAAAAAAAAAAAAAAAAAATAAAAAAAAAACAAAAATACAAAAAAAAAAAAAGAAAAAAAAAAATGAAAAAAAAGAAAGAAAAGAAAAAGGGGGGGGAACGGGGGAGGGGGGGCGGTTGGGGGGGGGGGGGGATAACTCCGTTCATGAAAGGTATTTTTACCATTTTGATTGAAGATTTGCTCACATGTGGAATAATTCCAGCATTTTGAGTGGTTTAAAGAAAGAAATTGATGCAGATAATCCTAAGAACCGCTTCTTTTGGCTTACATAGCTTTTGCGCAAGAGGCCGGGGACGCACGTTATTAGAACGTCATTTGTATTGGTACGTCGCCAAAGTGTACCGGAACTATACTCGGGATTTTAGGGTAACATTTATTGCACACAGAAAATAACTAAGACGGATAGAAGAAAATAGATTATTAAGATGGGATCAGATTCTTCGGAATTCGATTGGTTGGAATGTGGCGGAATGGGGGCGGAACAGAGAGATTTTCGGGACGGCAATTAACCGCGAAGCACCAAATAGCGTAGCGAGACAAGCAAATTGGATCAATGCATATTATTGATTATTTGAGGGATGGGGGACCCGTTGTTGGGGGAAAGAGGCGATCGATGATTTTGGGAGGGAATGCCGCATTAATAGACGTCATTTCGGGTGGATGGGAGCTTCTCGTCGCGGTGGAGGGCGTGGCAGCCATAGACGACGATGAGGGCAGAGAGGAGAAGGCAGACAACAGATGCTGACACGACGGCACAGACGAATCCGGTCTCGGAGACGCACACCGTGTCCGCGGGCCATGGTCTGAAAAAAGGGCGGGTTTTTGGAATTTTTGGAGGGTTTTACGGCTTCTAGAAAAAGGGAAAGTTCCGCAATAGCTAGTTAAAGCACGTACCGGTGGATATCAGAAGCGTTTCCATTAATTCCCATGTTGTCCTCCTCCTCGCCCTTGGCCAGCACGCGGATGATGGCTGAAGATAGGGACATGGTGGTGGTTTGATACACTTAAACTTACCGGAAAGCGTCTCAGCGGTGTGCTCCTCGGAAGTCTCGGCCAGGGCGGACCTCTTCTTCCTGCCGTGCGACGTGAACAGCTCGTTGGTGCCCGAGTCCAAGCAGTTCGACTGGAAAACGAGATTTTTAAGGAACCAAAATAAAAAATTCGAGAACTTGGGTGAAAAATCCGTTTATCGCCTACCACGGGGCATCCATTGGGGCCAGCGCAGAACATGACGGTGCACATCACCTGCACATCGTACGAGCCGTCGAGGCGGAAGGCGCGGACTTCAGACTAAAAGCAAAGGATTTTTGTATGGTTTTCTGATAGGGGCGTCAGAAAAGAGAGCACGAGCATGGAAAATATTCCACTTACCTTAAGCCTGTTCTTGTCGAAGTCTTGCTCGACGGGACCGACGAGGGCTGGGTAACGGGGGCATCTGGAATCAAGATATTGAGAGAGAGCGGGAGAGAGAGAGAGGGAGAGAGAGAGAGAGAGAGACAGAGTTAGAGAGAGAGAGAGAGCCGGTGCCTTACCCATTCTCGATGAGCGTGAAGGGCACAGATTCGCCGCGTCCGCCGATTCTGGTGGCCGTGCACTCGGTGACCATCATGTTGTGCGGGCCGGCTTGATCCGAGGAGATGACCATCAGCAGCGGGTCTCCAATCGAAGCCTGAACGCGCTCGAATTCAGACCATCCATTAGTGCGCTACCTTCTCGAGGGGCTCGTCAAGTTGGTTGAAGAAGGTGAGCGTGGCAGTGACCGGGGGTGGGGTGGCGGTGTCCAGCACTTGCGTCTTCTGGTTGCTGAAAAAGAATGGTGAAGTTTAATTGACACATCAAGTTAGCGTATAAAATCCTGTGATATGATTGAATCTCAAAAACAGCCAATTCTTGACGTACTTGGCCTCATAGATGGTGGTGACGACAACGGATCCCTCCTTGGTCATCTTGTCCATCGAGACGTCGCACGACACGCGGTAGAATCGATCCCATTCGGTGGTGACTTGATGGGGAAGGACACCATCGAGCGAGACGACGACCAGCGCCTCCATCTTGCCGTCACGGATCACCGTTCCGCAGTCAGAGGAGACGGTCGGGGGAGGGAAGGTGATCGAGATTTGCTTCGCGTTTTCGACGACCTAAAATATAATTTTATGAAGTTAATTTTGGGGAACCTTTGCCAGCCCACGTTTGCCAATATCACAAAACCTACCTGGCTGCAAGTGGAGAAGCGCTCGGCGGCATAGATGGCTCCGGTGTAGGGTTCCTTGGTGTTGACGATGAAGCGGATACCGTCATTGGTGCACAGTGCCATGCCACCGAATTGGCTCTCACAGTTGAACTCGTAGTAGTCCATCGACGGGTTCGCCTTGATGTTGGCGTCGGCGCGGCCAACGGCATAGATGAAGCACGACGAGGCTGTCCTGAAAGGGCGATTTTTTTGATAAAATGGATCAGCTAGCAAGACACAAATCTACACCTCAAGCTCCTCACTAACCTGTCATAGTTGATGGACTTGCAGTTGAGGTTCTGGAAGCACAACGAGATGCAGTCAGAGACAGTGACACCCTGGGCCGAGGCGACAACCTCGCCCTCGATCGATGAACCGATGAAGCGCTCGAAGGCGGCCTGCTGACGGCAGGTGGATGAGGAAAGATCGGCTAAAAGGATGGAATTCTATAGCACCGACTAGCTATCAAATTACCGGCAACGCAGATCGGCTCGTAGTAGTCCTTGGCCTGGACCTGACCCTGTTGATCGGCACGGGAGAAGGTGTCTTCATCGGAGACGATGCAGTTCTTCTCATTGGGCGAGAACTCGACCGAGCTGGAAAGAAACGATAAAAATTGAGAGTTGGGACACGAACCGGCAGAAGGTGTTGAGCGAGTCGAGGCACTTCTGAAGACAATAGCTCTCCTGGGCCTCAACGGATTGGGTGTGGTCGTAGAAGTGGATCTCGAAGTTGGTGGTCTTCACGAAGACGAGGTTTCCTCCTTGTTGGCCGCAACTAGGATGGAAATTAGATGGATCAAAAGCATCAGACTTACCGGTTCTGACGGGACAGGCAGTTGTTGTCGTAGTAATCGACGTTGATGTCGGTCATGGAGAGGGCGGTCGGCTTGCTTCTTCTGTCCTCAGCATTCAGCTCGCACATGTACGTGTCGTGGTTGTAGTTGACGGAGCGGCAGACGAACTCCTTCTCCTTGAGGCAGGTGGAAAGGCATTGTTCGCGGCCGGAAACCTGGAAATTGGGGATAGGGCGCGTGTGAGCGCAGGTTTAGGCTTAGGCTTGGGCTTAGGCTCAGGCTTAGGCTAACGCTTAGCCTTGGGCTTAGACTTCGACCTAAGCTTTGGCCTCGACCTCCCAATAGCTTTCAATGCCTTACCTGAACGGTCTTCTTGACGAATCCCTCGAGAATGGTCTTGCGCATACGCTCGAACGAGAACGACCGGTAGGTGCACGCCTCGTGGGCAGTGACGGCGGGCAGACAAGTCTTCTGAAACACAACGATTTTCTAGTCATTTTCGAACATTCTGATCAAAAATCACGCTCCCAACCTCATAGTAGAAGTTGTTGGCTGATGGGTTGGCCGTCAACTGTCCAGTGCCGGCCGGGGCGGCGGCATCATCGAAGAAGTAGCAGGTCTCGCTGAAAAATCCCAGAATCTTGAATGCATGTGATATTTTACCGGCCGTCAAAGTTGAACGAGGCGCACACACGCTGGGCTCCGGTGGTGGGCTCGATGTTGTTGCGGCAGTACTGAGCACAGGTCAAGTCGTGGCCTGGAAAGAGGTGAAGTTTAGGTTGTATTCCGCAATTTTTCGGAATTTTTTCGCTAGAGATGTAGGGAATCCGATAAATATATCAGTATTTTGATAAACTTGGTAAAATTATTTTAGGTCCAATTGTCTGAAATCGTATAGATTTTTCTGAATTATATGATTGCAGGATCCCATAATTGCAAAAGGTTTTATTTCGGTTTCGAGATATAAAAATTCTTCGACTGGCATGGTTTCACCGACCAATTTTGCAAAATTAGTAACCGGAAGTCGATTTTATCAGCGTGTTTCTTTCGGCTTAACGGTGTTTTCATAGCTGTTCTGATAATTTTACTGATTTCTGCTGAAAACTACTATGATTTTATCTTGGCTTCAATTTGGCACAGCTTAGGCTTAGGTTGTTAGAATTGTTGTTATATGCATTTCAGTAAAAATCGTCTTGTCGAAAAAAATCACCTTTTCCAAAAGCATTTTTGTCGAAAATAGTTTCCTCAAAATTCATGCTGTCTCAAAGTCATTTTGTCGAAATTTCGTTCTGGTCCAAAATTCAATGGTTTTTGCCTCAGTTGCTCATCTCAAAAATTCAGAAAATTTGAAATTTTAACACACTTCTTCGGCGTAATTTCAATTCGACAGAATGATTTTTCGACAAAATTAATGTCGACACACTGATCGAAAATTATAATTTTTATCCAATAAAATGCCAGATTCTTTAATTCCTTACTTCCCTAAAGACAACATTCACAGCTTTTAATACCTTTCAATCATTAAAATCGTTGTTCAATCGACCTGACCCCTACATCGGTTCGACTGTTGGCTTTTGGCTAGTCAAAGCGGGGGGAGAAACGCTTCCCAGCCTTTCCCCGCTTTGGGTAAGTGGGTCAACGCTTTGTCAGAGGGGAGGGGGAGACATTCCCTCTAAAGCGAAAGTTCTTCCCTTTTTCCCCGTCGAAAAGGAGACCGAAATGCGCGTTGACCCGTTTCGCCCCTCCCGGAATCACTGAGTGTATCACGTTGCAATCAACCCTCCGGAAAATCAGCTCTTTTTCTCGCCGGGAATTGGGTCGATTTTTGGGGTGGGTGAAATTGGGGTGCACTTGCGGTGGGAGGGAAAGTCGGCCGGGTTACGGTAGAACTGTTGAAAAATCGTTCATAAGGCTTAGTTTCGAAATTTCCGGGGATTTCTTGGTTCAAATCTAACTAATTTTTAATCGAACTGATTAGGTCTCTTGAAAAAATCCTAATATTCCCTCCTCGGATGCGGTAAGACTCTACACGACTGATGCGGAACCGAGAAACACGCAAAATCAGCCAATTGCTATGGTTTTCCTCAATTAAATCGTTCGGAACCGGAGGAAATCGTTACGCGGCAAATTTTTCACAGCATCTTTGGAATCAGCGCAAAATTCTTCAGTAGATTGTCTTTACCGAAGCCCCGATGACACAAAAAAGGTCTCCTTGTAAAGCGGACGCTCCGTTGTGTAATTCAAGCGGATCGATTTTGCCCCTCAAGAAACTTCTCCACCTACCGGCAGTAGAGACGACGAGCGGCGTCCCGTCAAGCCGTGCCCTGGATGTGCGCACGAAAGCGGTGGTCTCCTGGCTTCCGCACTCGAAGACGGCCCCTATTAAAGGGACGAGCCCCAGCAACGCCAGGCCCACGATCATCGCAAGTCCCTGGAAAGCCGAAAATTATAACCTTTGTTGGAGACGCAAATAAATATGAGACGAACAAAACGGAAAAAGTAGATTTTATTGAAAATTTCATTTAAAACTGAAGATTCCTGGAAAAGGGCCAAATTTTGTAATTTCCTGAAATCCAGTTAGTTTACCTGTGAAAACATTATATTGACCGTTTTTAAAGCTTGTTCTGGCCTAAAATTTCAAATTAAAATTCCGATATTCGCGCCAAAAACCTGGCTTATCCAGTGCCGCGCCTTTAAGGGATTAGGAAGGCAAAATTTATGGATTTTATTAGCTATGGGTTCCATGAGGAATTTTCTACGCCCGGGATACGCAGCGCTTCAAAAACGTTCAATTGCGTCAGCACGGAAAAGGTGCCACAATTCAGAAAAAAATTCCTAGACAATCAAATCCATGACGATGCCTTGCCGATCCCTTTAAAGGCGGTTAAAGATAGAAGCAAAAATGTGTCTCGACGGCACCGTTGAAGGTGACCCGTTAAGAGGATCGGGGCGGGATCCCGTCTATCCACCCCCTCTCAATGGGTTTTTGTAGGGGGAAGGGGGAAGGGGGGAACATGACCACAACGCGACGAACCGGTCTCCCTCTTCCAGAGAATCCTGGTGCTTTTCCTAAAAGGCACCCTGAAAATCGAGGCACCACGATATGCATGGATAGCCCCCTCGGGGGAAAGAGGGGGGATCGCGAAATAGCGTCATTCTCGGGCACATCCGGTTACGGTATCTTGGGTGAGTCATTCGGGAGGTGACACCAGATATTCGAGAATCAAGATTTGAGGATGGAATTTGGCTATTTGATATACACGTTTTGGAAATTAGGAAGTTTTATGTTCTTAAATCTTCCTTTTCCCCAATATCGAAGCCGGATCACCCCGTAGTTAACAGCTTTCCCCAAAAACCATGCTAGCAGGCCTCATCCGGGGCCAGGTAGAAAATTACGTGTAAGCTAAGAACCAGAAAAGTCGTTTTCTAGCGAAAAAACCCGCTGCATCTAGGTACTGGACTGTTAGCGGGGGGAGGAATTTTTAGGAAGAGACACTAAATTTTTCAAAATCTATCACATAAATGATTTTTATAGTATTTAAAAGGCCGTTTGCGAGCCACCCGAACTAGGCTTGGCACAGTCTGTTTTTCGACCCTACTTTTTGACGCCATCGGATGGCATGACGAATTAGTGGGGCTGCATAGTTTTGAAAGTTTAAAAAGTTTAATTTGGGGGTTTAAATGGGCGTTGAAGTTGCAGACCCTCAAAAATTATCTTGGAAGTTACTTAACCAAATTCGCTGAAAATTTGTGTCAATACCTAATTTTGGACGGGGATCATTTCTCTAATACATCGCAAAGCGTGAAAATGGCCGGAACATGGGAATCTCGCGTACCCAAAACAGTTTTTGAAGATTTTCGTTGTGAAGGGTTGTTGACTGCGCGCTGTAAATAGCATAGAAAGATGCGCAAAAACTTTCTGCATCGAATGGTGTATCATTTAGCGCGCAGACAGGAACCCTTCATATTCAAAAAAGGGCTTAAAAGCTACCAAAAAGAAAAAATTCGAATATTTATAAAAAATAAAACATGGACTCCCATCTAGAGGGTCCAACCGCACGATCGCAAAAGAGCAAGAATTCGACTTTGAGAGGGGGCTGGGATTGAACTCGGGTCGTTCGCCTGGGACATGGCGGCGCCCACTAGCGGCTGTCCCCAGTGCCACCCAGGCGGACCATCGCGGGTTCGGTCCCCGCAAATCGTCAGTTTCGAGTGGGAAGTGAATTTCCTTTTGCTCTTTTTTGCAATGGATACAGTTTTATCTTTAGACCCTATACCCGTTTCCCATTTTTCAAAATATGCAAACCTCGGGGTAGTACCAGCTTTTCTCCCGTTTAAAAATCGCGTTTTTTGAATATGAAGGGTTCTTGTCTGCGCGCTAAATGATACACCATTCGATGCAGAAAGTTTTTGCGCATCTTGCTATGCTATTTACAGCGCGCAGTCAACAACCCTTCACAACGAAAATCTTCAAAAACTGTTTTGGGTACGGGAGATTCCCATGTTCCGGCCATTTTCACGCTTTGCGATGTATTAGAGAAATGATCCACGTCCAAAATTAGGTATTGACACAAATTTTCAGCGAATTTGGTTAAGTAACTTCCAAGATAATTTTTGAGGGTAATCAACTTCAACGCCCATTTAAACCCTCAAATTAAACTTTTTAAACTTTCAAAACTATGCAGCCCCCCTAATTCGATCATGCTCTATCCGATGGCGTCAAAAAAACGGGGACGAAAAAAACTGTGCCAAGCCATATTGGGGTCTGTTCGGGTGACCCGCGGACGGCCTTTTAATGCGGTTTTTAGGTATAATCAATTTCTAAAAGTTTAAATATATGTTTAAAAGTTTAAAGTTTAAATTTTTGCAAAAATTTGGCCTTCTTGGTCAAAAATACATGAAAAATTACAAAAATTTCATTTTAGATAATTTAGATGATGTGATTTAGCTTTTACAACACAAAGCAAAATTTTCAAATTGTCTTATAAATTTTGAGCAATCAAAATCGATGAAATGAGTATCAAAGTACATTACGTAAAACCGGGGAAAAACGGGTTTACCGCTGTTAAAAGCCTCCCCCGCTAATAGTCCAGTACCTGCATCTCTATACTATCAGATTAAATAAAATTACAGTAACCGACAGATACTTCGAAAGTGAAAGCTCAAAAATTGAATGGCCACAACTAGGGTTAGCCAAGGCCAGATCTCGATGCTGTATTATACCGTAGTGAGCAGACTCGAGATTTGGTGGCGACCCGGATCGGATGAAGGTGAAGAAGAAGGGGGGGAAGGAAGGGAAGGGGCTAGTGGGTGGTGGATGGGGGATGGTATGGGATGGATGGATGGATAGAATGGCCTTGGCCCGGTGACCCTTATCGCTTATCTCCGCCGACACATTCCCCCATTTTTCGGCTACCAACGAGCCTGGTCGAGACAGCCCTCTGGCCCTTCCTCTATACTCATCCTCACCGCCCGAGCAGATCTCATCCTAGCCGGTGCTTAGGGTTCGCCAGTTACACATGGAATCGGGGGACCTGGGCAAGTGAAAATGTCAAGTTTATGGGATTGCGAGACGCAATGAGCCAAATTGACGATAGGTTTCTTGTGAAAGCTGGAAAAATTATTTGACCAGGCGTCTTAGCCCCTTTAGAAATACAGGATGTCCCAAAAAATCCACCCCCTCTAGCGGGCCGCACTTATGTCCGATTGTGACGATTTTGGTATCTATCGTAAGCTCGCAAAAAGGCGAGAAAACAAGCACTTTTTGTCGTCAATAACGTCATTTGAAGTCCCGAAATTTAGGGCGAAAATCCATGAAAACTGCAGATTTTATGCAAAATCAGCATGTCAAGTTGCTAAAGCAAACTGGATGATGCTGATTTTGACTCTTTTTTAAGAAATCGTTGAATATCGAGCGCGGGCTAGAAAAATTTGTAAAACGAAAAGCGCTGGTTTTCTCGCTTTTCCGAGAGCTTTCGAATGGTGTAAAAATCATCCCGATCCGACTTTTCTCCGGACCGCTAGAGGGGAGGACGATTTTTTTGGGACACCCTGTAGAGCAAATCAGGATATCTAGCTCAAGAATTTTGTCTGGTCTTTCCAGGTTCCGACACAGCCCAAACTCCGCAATGCTCTGCAATCCAAGTTAACGTCTAGTTTTCCTGTTTGAAATGTGGACGGCTTCTAAAATTGTCTTATAGCAAGTTTTCCTTTCTCAATCTCTTTAATAGAACACATCTTCACGCACATATAAAAATCTTTATTTTCACATCAATGAGCAGGCGACACTCTCGGTGCGCGGTGATCCATCCTCGCCAACCCCACTATCGGAACTTCGGCCGGTGCCAAGCCTGAATAACTCGTCTTAAAAAGGTAGAAGAAACCCCACCGTTTTTTGATGGCCTTCAATTTCTGGAGGGTGCCGGTGCCCTGTTCGGATGGGAGGGGCTTCATCGCATCCAGAACCTATGAATATGGATTGTTTGGATCGTTATCAAGCCTAAGCTAAGCCCAAGCTAAGCCTAAACTAACTCTAAGCTCAGTCTAAGCTAAGCCTAAGCTAGGCCTAAGCTAAGTCTAAGCTAAGCCTAAACTCAGCCTAAGCTAAGCCCAAGCTAAGCCAAAGCCAAGCCTAAGCTAATCCTAGGCCTGGCTCAATCCAACTTACCCGAATGGCCCGCTGAGCATGTTCTCTGGCCTCCTCCCATTCTCTGGCCCCCTCATCGGTATGCAATTCGCGATATCCATCGATCGTCTGCTCCTCTCCTAAATGATGCCCCGCGGTTACCGTACCCACGTGCTCTCCCCTCACCCTTCGGCCGATCCGTAATCTCCCAGGCGCTCATTTTTTCGTTGCGCTCCAGGTAGTGGGTGAGCATCTTCATCGTCCCAATGTCAACGTAACCCTGGGAATTGGGCACTATTGATTTTTCGGTGTTTTGGGATGGAATATGACTTTCTTTAAGGTTAGATACCTTTGAAGCGAAGACAAAGACGGCTGACGGTTGTTGTTTGGTGCCCTTTGTAACCATGCTAAACGTTTCAGAAACTTTTCGCAATCAAGAGAAATCAGCCTACGTTCTGGCGGCGTTGCTGACCAAAATCTTTCCGGCGTCGTTGTGCTCGCAAATGGCTTTGGTGATGGCGACGGTTTCGCCAAGGACGCAGTATCTACGCTTGCATTACAATGGGGTTTAACCTCAAGAGTACCTCGGCTTTTTCTGGCTAACAATCCCGGTGACAACTGGCCCGACGTGGACGCCGATGCGGAGCTGTAAGGGGAGAGACACTTTGAGGCAGCTATAGGCACATTACCCGGACCGATAGGTTAAGCTCGGGCACGATGACGAGTCGAGCTTCCAGAATCATGCCCAGCGCTAGGTTGAGGATCTAGGAAGGGCGTCTCATCGCAAAAACCATGCCCAACCTTTTCACAATATCGCTCACACGGGGCCGGTACCCCACACACCACCAAATAGGAATCCATCAACGACAACACTTTGTAGCACTGAAAATGGGGTAGAGAATCCGTGACTTCGAGTATTACGCAACTGGTTACGCCCTAAAAATTCACCTTGTGTAAGTCGATCAGCCGATCGAATCGATGGAAAAGGTCGGTGATCAGCTCGATCATTTGCGCCGGCTTACAGTGCACGTTGATTGTCGGGAAATCGGGCATATCGGCCGACAGGACGGCGCAATCACCGAATTCTTCTGAATCAGGTTGTATTGAGCCGTGGGAGCTTAAGCTTGGGCTTAGCTTAGGTTTAGATTCAAGCTTTAGCTTGGGCTCAGATTTAAGCTAGGCATAGGCTGAGGCTTAGGATTAGACGAAGGAGTAGGCTCGGGTCGGCTTGCGCTTGCGCTCAAACTTAGGCTTGGGCTTACAAGGGGATGGTCTCAGCTCGGAATCGAATTCGGATTTGAAAATTTGCACACTTATAGAGCTCGACGAGACAAATCGATTGGTGTAACTTTCAGCAGCAGATACCCCGAACTAACAAAGTTATAAGCATTTTTAGTTTTTGCATACATTTTGCAGATTTTTCGCCATACCTTCATAAGCCCTCCCCCTTCCCCTATCACCGTGGCCTGGTGGCCTAGTGGTGTGGTACGCGGCGTCTGGGGAATCTATCAAGGGTTCGAACCCGCTCACGATTTTTATTTTTTGCTTTTTGGTCCAAAGATTCCTCTTGGCATTCCAAAGACCTTTAATGGCTTTTTAGGCATTCACCAGGAACCAGGAAGCGCTTGCAGCAAAAAATTCCACTCCTAAAAATTTTTGGAAATTTTGAGAGTTGGCAAGGTAACCATAGTAGGATCAGTTCAAAGAAAATAATTTTGATTATTTTCATGCAGCTTGGGATACGATAAAGTGTTGATAAGCAGATTGCCAGCCTTCTGAAAATTTCCCCAAAATTTTTGAGGAGGATGAGAGAGGCAAAAAATGTTAAATTTTTCGCAAAGCTGCTTTATTGTTGGCAACGCTTCCTGGTTCCATAAAAAAAGCCATTAAAGGTCTTTGGAATGCCAAGAGGAATCTTTGGACCAAAAAGCAAAAAATAAAAATCGTGAGCGGGTTCGAACCCTTGATAGATTCCCCAGACGCCGCGTACCACACCACTAGGCCACCAGGCCACGGTGATAGCGGAAGGGGGAGGGCTTATGAAGGTATGGCGACAAATCTGCAAAATGTATGCAAAAACTAAAAATGCTTATAACTTTGTTAGTTCGGGGTATCTGCTGCTGAAAGTTACACCAATCGATTTGTCTCGTCGAGCTCTATAAGTGTGCAAATTTTCAAATCCGAATTCGATTCCGAGCTGAGACCATCCCCTTGTTAGGCATAGGTTGAGCTAGCGTGAGGTTAGGGGTAGGTACGGCAGCGATAGGCTTAGCTTGCGTCAAAGCTCAGGCTTGAGTTTAGGATAAGCTTAAACTTAGATTTAGGCTTTGACAAAAATCCAACCCCTGTTTTTCATCTTTCGAGGGTTGGCATAAAAACTACCACTCACGTGCTTGAACCGGTTTGTGATTGCGCAACGCATCGGCAATCTGTGCGGGCACAAATTCGAAAAGAAGTCGATCCGTCTAAATACAAGTTCATATGATTTGAACGCACCATGTCGAATCCATGCCACCCAGACTTACCTGCCCCTTCTTCGTCTCCAGCTCTTCGGCCATCCCGCGAAGACGTCGCACCGTGTCCTCGAGCTTTTTGCTAAACGTCCGGTAAGTCAAAAAGACTTTAGGCCGCTGACTTGAGCTCCATTTGGCAGATGCGACTTTGGTTGAGCATGACAAGATCTCGGGTTGCGTCGTGCATTGGCATATCCGAGATGCAGAGGTTGAGGTTGAGGATGTCACGGACGGTGGTGACATGAGGGGAACAGAGGAAGAGAATTGTATTTCCTTCGGCTAGTGGGTACATTTGGCCTTAAACGTTGTCGTAAAATAGGGCCGCACTTCTGGCCAGAGAGAGAGAGAGAGAGAGAGAGAGAGAGAGAGAGAGAGAGGAGAAAGAGGCGGAGAGAGAGGGAGAACATAGATGGATAGAGAGGGAGGAGAGAGAGGCAGATAGAGAGAGACAGAGAGATAGCGAGGTAGAGAGAGTGAGAGAGAGCGTGAGCAAGAGAGAGAGAGAGAGAGAGCGCGAGAGTGAAAGAGAGAGAGATAGAGTAAAAGGGAAAGAGAGCGGGAAATGGAGAGAGCAAGAAAGGGGTAGAGAAAGAGAGAGCGAGAGAGTGAGATAGAGGTACTTCTGGCAAGAGAGAGAGAGAGAAAGCGAGAGGGACAGCAAGAGATATCGAGAGAACCAGAGAGATCACCTTTTAAACATAAAGGCTGCTGAAAAGCTGCCACACTGCACGTCGCGTCCTGCTAAAACTCCCATTTTATAACATTTATCTTCAAGCACTTGCAACCTCGTTCCTCCTCGCATGGTGGCGCATTTGGAAGATGAACAGCGTGTTCAAATACGACAGAATGTTCTTGAACGTCAGCTAAAGTGGGTGGCGATCAGGATTACCGTAAGTTTACGGCGTACCTGAATATCGGCCGGCTGGACAAGTTGTACGACATCAGTTAGCTTCACCATCTTCTTGTCGGCCAACGCGTATTCGCAGAGGATGAATTGGCCTGAAAGGTATCAGCGCATTAATAGAATACTTCAGATGCTAAAATTTGCAACTTGACGCACCAACATGCTCGACAATCATTTGCTTATTGAAGCAGATGTGGAACGGGAAGATGACGTTGAAATCTTTGGTGCTGAGGGTACGGAGGAGTTTCTGGAATTTGTAGATTTAAGTGGCTATGACCGTAGGTTACCGTTTCTGGAACCATCTCCAATTGGCTACGGTTGTTACGGCGGAATCGATGGGCCAGTCGTTCGCCTTCCTTGTGCCGTTCGTCTGCTCCGACGCTGGAATAATCCGATATTGGGATTTAGGTCGGCTTAGGCTTAGGCATAGGCTTAAGCTTAGGCATGGGTTAAAGTCGAATTGGTATCACAATGTCGAAAATCATAATGCGAAATTCATAATGCGAACATAATCGAAATCATAATGTCGAAAGCCAAATGTCGAAAATAATGTCGAAATTCAAGTCCAAATTCATAATGTCGAATCATAATGTCGAAATTTCATAATGTCGAAATTTACATAGGCTAATTACCGGTGAAACCGCCAAATCCTAGCCAAAAAAAATTTTCCACATTCTATTTTTTTATCTTATTTCACGACAACATTTTTTGTCTAGAATTCGGGGACTTACCGGGAATTTTAGCTTATGTAAATTTCGACATTCCGACATTTCGACATTCTGACATTTCGACATTATGAAATTTCGACATTATGAAATTTCGACATTATGAAATTTCGACATTATGAGTTTCGACATTATGAGTTTCGACATTATGAATTTCGACATTTTGAAAATTAGCCGTTAAAGTCAGGTTTAGGCTTAGGCTTAAGCTTAGGCTTGGGGCTAGGCCAAGGCAGAGGCTTGGGCTTTTCGATATTCCGTAATACGACGGCAGCAACCGGCTCATATGCGTGTACAAAATACAATCTGGACACCTGCGCCACATGTACGCGCAAAATTAGCAAAAAGCAAAAAAGGCGCGGGGATGGGGTCCGAACCCGGACCTTCCACGTGGGAAGCGGGACGCTTACCAGTTGACTACCGGAGATCTGCAGGGTGGCGGGTTTTTTGCGTAGTTTAAAAGTGTAAAATCGCAATTATTTCAGCTCTGTAGCAAATTCGGAAAATGTGGTGATGATCGCATGGTCGGTTTTATCACTGTGCAAATTTTGGGCCGATCCGTGTTGCTGGGATCTTGGACTTCCCTAGTATTGACTAGATTCCTCTCGACACTTTCCTCTACAGCGACACGCAACGCGCGCCTACTGCCTTGTGGTGCGTGTGACAAATAGTGTAAAATCTCATGACATGACCAGAAAGGATTCCAAAAAACCTGCGCTTTCCCATCTCTTAAATGGCTGCAAAATTTTACCTGAAAATCACATGCTCCACGAGGCCGCTTTTTCGACGCTCCTGTTGACGTTCGAGGACGTTGATCTACAAAAATATATGATCAGAACAGCATGATAAAACTGTAAAAAGAGCTACCCTACGACACCCACCGAAACTTCGATATCAAATAGATATTTGGCCGTCTTGCGCACCAACCCCTTGACGATCGGATACAGACCCTGGCGATTCGAGAAGTAGTGCAGTCGCAGGGTTCTAAGAGCATTAATAGCTCTTACTAGAACCAACCCGTCCCCCTGATCTTCGCATTGAAACGAGGGGCCCTTCATCTCCGACTTGAACGCGATCTGATCGATGAAGTAGTGCATCGAGTTCAAGTTGTCCAAAAAGTCCTGAATTTCGGTGTTTGTATAGATTTTTGGTTAGAGTGCCGTTTACCCCCCCCCCCCCTGCACCCAACTTTTGTATCTCGGCTCCCTGTCCATCTACAGGTGTGTAAAATACACCAAAATGTTTGTCTTGCTCTGGCGAGTATTTTGGTATACTTTACACACCTGTAGATGAACAGGGAGCCGAGATGCGGTAGGTGGGGGAGGTAAACTGCACTTAAGCCAGAATTTTTGTAGAGCCAAAGCTTCAGTTTCGAAGCTCTGTATGCCGTCGAAAATGCTACCTGTAGATTATCAGCCATACATGCCAACATCCGGTTCCACCCCGTCTCGCTGGCATAAGTGATCAAATGGTCGCCGTACAATTCCCACATGTCGTCCACGGATACGCCTGGAATAGAAGAAAAACATCGTTATGTTTTTTATCAGAACCCACCAAGTGTCGCGGCTGCGGCGCGGAAAATTCTGAACGTGTCGCTGTCGTCGTAGTACTGCTGCACTTCGAATTCGGTCTCATCGGAAAAGCCGGCTTTTCTTCTGAAAGTGGGGGACGATCTGACGTACTAACAGTGAGGCGTTTTGGTTCTTTGGCATTATCGGAAGGGGGTGCTTTATTTCTATTATTAAAAGCCAGGATTTTTATTGTTTTGGCAAACTTGAAAATGATTTCAAATGCAAAAATTACTTAGAAAAATTAGCGAACATCGTTATTTCCAATTTTCATCGAAAATCGGCACTTTTTGTCTAAATTTCATATTTTTTATCATTTGAAAGATCAGTTTGCAAATGATTTCAGTTTCAAAAAAAAAGGGGGAAAAAAAAAAAATGGGGAAAAAAAAAAAAAATTTAGAAAAGGGGGGGGGGGGAAAAAAAAAAAAAAAAAAAAAAAAAATCGATGCTCTACTTACTTAATTTCCTTCCACACTTCCAGCCCATATTTGCGGATAATAAGGGTGGAGACGGTGATGTGCACCCAGCCAATCTAAAATGTGACCGTCGCGTTACCGTAGTAAGGGGTACTGAACCGTTAGCAGGGGGACCCAGATTTATTTTGCGGCTGAACTCAGATACCCCCCAGCCGGCCCCCAACTTTTGTACCTTGGTTCCTTGTTCATCTACAGGTGTGTAAAGTATATCAAAATGTCTGCTAAAAAAAAAAAAAAAAAAAAAAGGGAGGGGGTTTTTAAAATTTTTTTTTTTTTAAAAAAAAAAAAAAAAAAAAAAAAAAATTTTTGTTTACTAGAACGCTGCAAAAATATTTTCACTTTTTTAAAAATCACAAATTTTGATATTTTTGGTAATTTTTCATACATTTTCTCAAAAACTTTCAAACTTTTGATAAAAATTAGTTTTACTCGATTAAAGGACCCCCCGCTAACAGTCCAGTACCTAGGGAGATGTATCAACCCAGACCAACCATGATTTATGCCTACCATTTTCCGTTGTCAATCTCAAAGCGTTGAGTCGTTGCCGCCTGATGTCGAAATTCTCGAAGAAGCCCGGCCACGAAAATTCCCGAATTCACGGTGTAGATGGGTGAAAGTTGGTTTCGGGGGGACGAGGGGATTCTGATGTGGATGGAGTTGTCGGGGCGACGGCGTGACGGAGGGTCGCGTGTCCGGAATCTATCAAAAATTGAGGATGAAGCAGGCGGCTTCTCCTAACCTCGATCGCTCCACCGGATGGAGCAACTTGCGAAAGGGGAGGTCCCATGAAATTTGTCGGCTAGATCCAAAATTTCCAAACATTTGAGTAAGTTGAGAGGGCAAGTTGGGTTTTGCCAGAAATTCCCGCCCTATTGATGTAAGCAAACAAATTTAAAGTTCTAAAAATGTACCTGAAATAGCTGAATATTTTTGACGTTTTTAAAGCAACTTAGCAGCTCACAAATACATGATTTGCACAAAAATATCAAAAATTACAAGTATTTTTAGGAATCTGTCGCCAAGCTAAAAACCCAGGATTTGATGTAGAATTTAATTGCGCATCTTTTAAAGGGCTGCCGACGGCATGTGTCGATCCCCCCCCCCATCAACAAATTGGCAAGTAGCCAACAGGGAGAGAGCACGCCCTGGGGAGAGGCGCAGAGACATTTTCTTTCCAGCGCGTAATCGATTGACTATGCCGTCGGCATCCCTTTAAGTGTATTTCCAGAGTGGCGAAATCTCCCATTAGATGGAAATTCTTGAAAAGCTTAATAGAGTCCGCCAGAAATTCCGGTGTGCCGGCCATTTTCATGCTGTGTAATGCATTAGAAAAATAATCCCCGCCCCAAATTAAGTACTGTTACAAGTTTTCAGCTTCTTTGATAACGTATTTTTCGATACAGCTTTTCGAGGTAGTCAACTTTAACGGCCATCTAAACCCCAAAAATTAACTTTTTAAACTTTCAAAACTATGCAGTCCTACTAATCCGAGCATGCTCTCTCTGATGACATCGAAAAACCGGCGTCGAAAAAAGCTGTACCAAGCTAGTATCGCGGCCGTTCGGACGACTCGGAAACCGCCTTTTAAGCCTTTAGCTTCATCGTAAACACCATGTTGCGCCGCGTATAGTGTCAAAAATCATTCAAAAATTCACACAAATCTTTATCGTTCAATAGGTTGGCACTCGGTGTTGTGTAAGGTATCCACAGAAATAAGACGATTTTTTAATGCAAGACCAAGAATCTCATCAGATGGCTTTGGGGAGAGAGTGCGATGGAGAGAGCGAGCGAGAGAGAGCGAGAGATAGAAACAGATTAGCAACATGTCGATCAATTCGTTGAACTATTAAAGTGAAAGAAGGTGTGGTCAGTGTGTACCCGATGGTGGAATTTCAAGAAAGGCAGCTATGGATGGAAATAATGAGAGAAGGGTAGTGACTAAATATTCTAAGAGATCCGAGGGGATAGAATCTGTTTTTATGGGCAAAATCGCAAAATATGGTACGTGTCTTTACATGGGAATTGCGTGGTAGGAGCGGATGAGGTCTAAGAAATTGGCGAGGACGCTTTGGAATTGCTCCGGGTTGCCGAGATGGGCCGCATGGCCGGCCGCTTGAATTTGTTGTAACCTGAAAATACGGACTCTACAAACTCTTTAGGCTTCGCTTGGCTTGGCTTGGCTCAGGCTTAGGCTTGGCTTCGGCTCGGCTTAGGTTTAGGCTTAGGCTTAGCCTTGGGATAAAGTTCAGCGTTGACTTAACCTAGCCTTACTTGTTAGGCTTAGCTTGGGCTTTTTCTAGGGCTTGACTTGCGCTTTAGCTTTAGTTTAGGCTTGGGATCAAGTTCATGTTTTGTGGTTGGGGTTTTTTTGTTGGTGGGTTGGGGGGGGGGTGGGTTTGGGTGGCGTGGATTTAGCTTATGCTTGGCTGGCCGGGCTTTGCTTGGCCAGGCCTTGGCTTAGGCTTCATGTATCGATAATTCCTCATACCTAGAATTCGGCAAATTCTTCAAATTATTTGCCGACGACGGGCCCAACGATGTGTCGCGCTCGCCCCAGACGCAGAGCAACGGCGTGCGAAGCCTAAAATCGATTTTGTTGTTCAACCGAAGCTCAAGCAGCTACCTCTGAACATCGACCAGCTCCTGCGTGTTGGACAGCGCTACCCCAACGACACAGGCAAAGATATCCCTAAGAGATGTTTTACTATTACGCTCAATTTAGTCTAAGATACCTATTAAGGAGTGGCAAGATATATTGGGCGCTCATGCTCGCCGCCACCACCATCGGCTGTTTCAGGCCGAGCCCGTAGATGAACGACAAGAAGAAGGAGGGCTTCTCCTAGAAATGAGGATATATTTTAACGATATATTGCTTATTTTATTTTAAATGTTTATTTTAAATTAAATCGGAAATCGGCAATGTAAATACCTCAGCAGGAATTGCCGGTCCAACCGTCCTGCCGGACCCTGGCAAATCGAGGGCTATGCAGTGATACCCGTGCGCGGCCATGTTTGAGAGCAGCCCATTTTCCGTCCAGGTTGTCGAGGAGAAGCTTTGTCCTAAATCGAAAAATTCTATGGCTTTTAAAATAATAAAATAAATTAAAATTCGGAAAATTGTTTGGCTCAGCCGGCCGTGATTTTTTTTTGTTTCTATCCCCCATTGGGCTACAAGCGCAGGAAGGAACTAACTTTATTTTTCCGCCTATTATCGCCATCTGATAATTAAAAATTAATAGTGTCTTTTTATAGCGTTTTTAGCAGTTTTTAATTGCTGGAAAATTATTAAGAAATCTTAAAAAATTTAAAAATTGTGAAAGATGCTATTTTTTTGTTGATTTTTCAAACATTTTTCAATCCAGTACTGTATCCTACCAGATGGTTACAGTCGCTTCGCGACTGCAACCATCTGGCCTTCGGGCTACCCTACATGTCCCACTCCACCACATCCTTTCCCACCTCCATCAATACCCCCCATAGCCGAAATCCCGTTCAAAAACTACCTAAATACCTTCCTGATGGCTTCAGATACCCCCCATGGCTGAAATCCCCTTCAAAAACTACCTAAATACCTTCCTGATGGCTTCAGATACCCCCCATGACTGAAATCCCCTTCAAAAACTACCTAAATACCTTCCTGATGGCTTCAGATACCCCCCATGACTGAAACCCCTTCAAAAACTACCTAAATACCTTCCTGATGGCTTCAGATACCCCCCATGACTGAAATCCCCTTCAAAAACTACCTAAATACCTTCCTGATGGCTTTAGATCCCCACCATGGCTGAAATCCCCTTCAAAAACTACCTCAATACTTGCCCGATGGTTTAAGATACCTCCCCTAGCCGAAATCCCCTTAAAAAACAAAAATAACGACCGACCGGATGGAATGAGAGAAAAAAGAAATGAAATGATCCGGTGAAAATTTTCATCCACGAAACGCGCGCGCGACCTGGCTCACTATGTCCAAAATCACCCCAACCTCCGTCCCCCACCCCTTTACCAAGGAAAAAACTTTCAAAGTTAATTTTAAAAATATAAGCTAAAACTTTTTAATAATTTTTTTTATCAGTTTGGGGGTTTCTGACCACGCTCTATCCGAATCCGAAGAGAGCTAAGCTCTAGCTCCTTTCCCCTTCGAGTTGAATTCGGCTTCAGACACACACACACACACACAGACGTCTTTACTTTTTTTATTATAGTTGATACCAAAATGTTCGTCTTAATCTTGCGAGTGTTTTGGTATACTTTACACGCTTATATAGCATAAAGAAAAGCCGAGTTACAGTAGGTGGAAGGCTCGCATAGTTCAGCCAAAAATTAACCCACCATGAAGAAAGACGATTGTCGCCTTTGCGTAGTGGTTTTCCGGCGGTTTTGCCTCCCGATAAAATACATTATGGGCCTGAAAAATTGTTATACATGTTTTCTATAAGATCCACCTGCAATTCTAGTCGATTCTCGGTCGGTTGGACCTTTTCCGCCAATTTTTTGGTATTTTCGGGGACGGCCCGGCAGAGGTCGGCCCGCGAGAGGATTGAGGATAGTGTCGGGCCCTCGACCATCTAAAAAATCGGATTTTTTTTGAGATATCCTTTAAATACAGCCAAAAAAAGATACCGCACATTTTATGACAAGGAACTGCAGGCAAAATGCACCAAAATGGGGTATAAACGTGACTATACGCGCGACGGGACCATATGAATCACCGTCCGTGCGGAGGGGACGAAAATATAGTCGTCGGGTGGATGATTGTAGTGTTGATTTGGGGGGGAAAGGGATAGTTGGGTAGGGAGTCTGACTCATAAAGTGATCAGATTTGGAAGGAACTCCCGATTTTAAGGATTTGGGCCGCCGCTAAAGGACCTTGATCATACAGTCGTTAAATCGGTATTAAATATGTTACAAAAGACACGTTTTTGACGAAAACTAGTTGTTGAAAAATGTAAACTATTTTTGCAGTAAATTTTAGATCCTGGCCATACCTCGTATACTTTTAGCTCTTTAATAATGCGTTAAAATATTCTCTGGAATCCGGACACAGCAGGAAAGGCTTTCGACAACATGGTGGGGCATTGGGATGGCATCGTTTTGGGGGAGAGATGACCAGATCCGGACCCGGGACCAAAGTGGAGGGTCACGTCAAGTGGTTGCCGCCAAGACGACGCCACTGTACACTGGACGGTCAGCGGACGGGCAAAAGCTTCCGATGGAACAACTAGGGAACGCGCGAAAAATTATCCACGGTAAAAATTGGTAATTAATTTGGAAAAGCTTCTTTTTCGTCGGAAAATCTATATTCTTCATCTTCTACCAAAATTTATATGGTTTTTGCGTTTAGGAAAAGTAAAACACGGTAGCACTGCCTCTATTTCTATTAGAAAAATTGGGTACTAAAGAAGAAAACAAATAAAAAAAACATTTCAAAAATTTTTGAGCGATAACGGTTTTGCACAAAATTCCTCAAAAAAAGACCAATTTCGCCCAAAATAGGCCTCAGTGACGAAATTTACACGTTAACAGCCAAGAAGGTTGTATACCAATACCAAAAATTCAACGACTGGGTAAATAAAGCATAGACTAGCCGAGGTGTACTCAATCCCAGCATACGGACTCCGGCTAGCTAGAGCGGGCGGCAGCAACCGGCTATTAGCCTCAGCGCGTAAAATAATCCGTTTTCTCCTTGGGGCGGAAGATCCGAGCGAGGGGAAGAGAGAGAGAGGGGAGAGAGAGAGAGAGAGAGAGAGAGAGAGAGAGAGAGAGAGAGAGAGAGAGTGAATCTAAGGGCCGGACAACCCCTGGAGATCCGGACAAGCCATTGAGTATTTTTACTTCCCGTAAGCTTCTTCACATTTAGTTAGAAAAAAGACAGTTAGGTCCTATGAATGGCCCGTAAGTAGGGTGTGGAATGGAATGATCGGTAGTCGCCGCTCTCTCTCTCTCTCTCTCTCTCTCTCCCTCGCTAGATCCCATCCTCCTCCCGTTCGGTCCTCGTATGTTTGTGTATTTGGCCACCGATCCCCCTTCAGGGCACACACACAAACAAATCCCTCCCCCCGTCCCTTCATTCCGATCCACTCATTCCATCGGCTGATGGGGAACAGGTGTCTACAGGAAAATGCGCCAGCTAAAAATAGGGGCTTAAGACCGAGCTTCTTCAAATACGCTAGAACTTCGAAAAGCTGCGTTAAAAATTACAGCGTTCTAAGTTTTCAGAAAAAAAGAGGCGATAAAGATGCCATTATTATGTCTTCGTAGTGGAGGCCAGATTTGGCCATCTGCCAGCAAGCGACTTTACAAGCCGTGTCGTTCCGGCCCGTAGACGTTATCTTATCAAGCGGAAAGGCGGCACAAGAAAGTTTCAAACGCGCCCCTAAGAATACATCTATGGTTTTACAAGATTTAAAATAGGAAGATTTCATGGAAATTCGTGGACAAGGTAATTCCAACAATTTCAAAAACCAATTTGAACACTCGCGTCTGGATTTTTGTGATTACAAACCTTAGAAAATTGCTATTAAACTGTTAGCGTGGGGAGTAATTTATTTGGCTTGAAACCGACGATTTGAGGATATTTAGTGTATTGTTATAGTGGTTTTAGTACCTTTTGATTGCTAAAAAGTTATGAAAAAACTGAAATTATCGAAAATTCAAAAATGTTTACTCTTTTGACAATTTCGCAAAACGTTTTTACCAAAAAAATGTTAGAAAATTTTGATAATGATTTTATGAGCTTTGTTATCTGGAACTGTGGAAAATTCTACCAAAAAGCTGTATAATTTGTGTGTAGGGACCCAAAGGATTACTAGGAAAATGTGGACCCCCTGCTAACAGTCCAGTACCAAAAAACCTACATCGATCATCAAGAAACGTTCAACCCCGGAAAAATGTTGCGCAAAATTGCCCCCGATTTTGGGAGAAAGCCGGCCGGCCGAGGGGGGTGTTGTGGGGCGGGAATTTGAATGTGGAACGGGTGTGCCGTTTCGGGGTGGCTTCCCCCTTGCCTATTCAGACCAGCCGCTAGCCCCCGGTGCAGAGACTCACAGATTCACATGCAAATCGAATGACCCCCGTGGACACGAGGGCCGGTGAATCGCAGGTCGAATACGGGGCTACCATTTGAAGGGCTGCAGATATAGGTGTTGCTCGGAGATTCGGATGAAAATTGGGTTCTTTCGCATTATCGGGGGCTTATTTCTTAGCGTCCAATTTTTGAAATACAATCTCGGAAAAATACTTCTAAAAAGCGTCCTATTATTACTCAATGAACAAACTCTTTACAAATTTTATTCAAAAAATACAAAAATATCGATTTTCCGCCCAAAAATCGTCGATTTTGGACCAAATTTGAATTTAAATTTTTGGTCAATTTTTTTGATAGTTTTCTAGTTGAAATATGGTTATATTTTACTAAGAACATTAATAAAATACTTGCTATAAAACTACTAAACATTTCCAAGCATACATAACCCCCCGATAATGGGAAAGAACCGAAAAATGCGGCATTTAACGGGAGTGGAAAGAGAAAAAGCCAGCTGCACAATCAGTTAATTTGGTATCGACAGCTACGCGTGGCGACAAAATACGAGAAATTTTCCCTTCAAAAGCGTTTTCCAAGCGGATAACAAAGAGCAGTTTTGCAAGTGTTTTGGCGTGACGCGTAGCTGTAGGCACTTACCCACTGAAACGCCAATTTTAGGGTTTCCTAGTCGCTTTAAAATTACCCCATTACCTCGAAAAGAAGAGGCAACATCCAAAATTAGCAAAGAAATTGCCTGAATATATCTTTTACAAACATAAATTCTTAAAGACTACCAGAACGAACGCACGTCACCCCAAGGGTGGGCCGCCTAGAACGCGCGGGGAGAGGCGTCATTAGTGTTGCCCCGTATTGGTCAAAGGCCCTCTGGGGTTTGGGGCGCCACTGACTCCCTTCCCCACTTGGCCCTGTGGTATAGTGGCTAGCGCGTCGGACTGTGGAGCGACCATCGCGGGTTCGACCCCCGCCCGGTGCGCAACTTTCTTGCTTTCCATCGTTCTGACGTTCTTTAAAGACCGTCAGAACGATGCGAGAGCAGAAAGTTGGCACCGGGGGTCGAACCGCGAGTTCGCTCCCTCCGACCGCTAGCCACCCCAAGGGCCAGGTAGGAGGAGTCAGGAGCCCCAAACCCCAGAGGGCTTTGCCCAGCAGGGCACCACTATGACGCATCTCTCCCGCGTTCTTGGGGGACCCTCGGGGTGAGTGCGTTCATGTTCTGGTATTTTTAAGACATAAAATCAAGGGCAAGGCCCTGCCTTCCGTCTCAAGGCAGAACACTAATATGGGACGCCGAAAGCTCGGTTTGGCCTCCAAAAGGCGTCGAGAATGGGATGGAAGGAAACGTCGATAGAAGAGGGCCCTTCAAAGGAAGGGCCCCGGCAAAGGCTCATAAATTCTGACACGAACGAACGGCCACCACACCACCCACCACCCAGCAGATGGACCCCCTAAAAGTTTAGGGGTTCAATCAGGGAAATTATGGTTTTGGCGCTATGGAGAAGCGGCTTGAGTGACATCCCAGGTTTGGTAAATGAAAGATATATACGACATTCGATAGAGAAAAAAATTCTGAACAAGATGACGCTTTCCAAATTTGCTTAATCGCCGAGACGGTCGAGAAAAATTGATTTTAACATAACTAAATTCGGATTTATTTTCCGTCTGGTCCGCCTTTTTTTGATTTCTTACAAAACTATCCTTAAAGTGATCAGAAATCCCTAGTTTTCCTTGTTTCTGCTTTTTTTTACACAAAATCATAGCCAATTGGATCCGACGCCGAGGTTTAGGCCAGGATTTTGACGAGGCTCCCCGGGAACCCATCTGCTCTCTCCGCCGGTGTGCCCCGGGTCGTCAATGATAACAATTTGGCGCCATTAATAGAAGAGTTCCGTTATTTGAGGCTTTATCGCAATGCTTTCATATTTGTAAAAAGAATGTTGATAAAGGCATACAATACATATTAGCGATCGTGATCATGCCCTAAACGAGGTCTGAGGGGAGGTTCTTCTTCAGTCAGCTATTATGGAAAATGGAGAGGTTTACAAAACTATAAGAAAAATGCTTATGAAGCCATTCAGACCGTTTTGAGAATCATCCTAATGGCCTGGCAAAGCGCTGCCTTGCACAAACGCTGTGGAAGGAATTCAACGATGTTCCTACATTATAATGCGCAACCCGGAGTTTTCGTTATAATCTGTTTGATCATTTTTGCTAAATTTAATAACAGTTAACACACAAATAAATAAAAAGTGATCGCCCTAGAAACAAAAGGGGTGATGAATATCTAAAAGTGTCTTGATCCTGGTTACGTCGTGGTCGCTAATATGCTTATTATGCATTTTTAAACATCTTTTTTTTACAAATGTACAAGCATTTCTATAAAGCTTCAAATAACGGAGCTCTTCTATTAATGGCGCGAAATTGTTATCATTGAATACCCGGGGCACAACGGCGGAGCCGGCAGATGGTTTCTCGGGGAGCCTGCTCAAAATCCTGGCCTAAACCAGTGGATCCAATTGGATCAGAACGCAAAAAGCAAAAGCTTCCCTCAGCTGGGAATCGAACCCGCGCGTAAAAAATCCAAAAGTGTAATAGACAAGCGCATTACCAATAGACCACGGCAACATGCCGGTGAGGGTATCCGTGAGAGGCTTTAAGGCCACTGCCCAAGAAGATGCATAGAACCTGGTAAGAACATATTTTCGTCGAGAAAATGGATGTCTAAACCTGCAAAGTAAATTCTTGCGGTCATTTAATCATTACCAGGATCTGAAATCGAATTCCTAGCCAAGCAAAATCTAGAAAAGGCTTGAAAACTGTACAGCAAAAAGAATAAAATCTTCACTTGTGTATTAAAACGGGAAATCAAAGAAATTGTGAGTGCCCGGAAAAATGGTAGTTACGCCACGCAAACTATCTGGCTGGCCAGCAGAAAATTTGCGTAGGAATTTGGTGGTGCAGGGCGGGGGGGCGATGTGTGCAGGCCAGCTGGGCGGACGAATCAGCAGCGCCCGACTGGGTGAGGGAGCTTGGAAAGGGAGGAGAGGCCAG
This sequence comes from Mesorhabditis spiculigera, assembly GCA_958295435.1. Lineage (NCBI taxonomy): Eukaryota > Metazoa > Nematoda > Chromadorea > Rhabditida > Rhabditidae > Mesorhabditis > Mesorhabditis spiculigera. The sequence goes on from CATQJA010002566.1 coordinate 90,617, forward strand.
AGATACCGACGGTCATTCCGGCGCACCCATAAACCGTAAATGAAGCCCCGAGGTGGGGGTCGGGGATTCGGACCTGGTGGATAGAGGCGTTTATTGGAAGAGCTGTAGCAGGCGGATAATTTTAAGAATTTATGAACATTTTTGGTTACGCTTTACTTTACCACAACTCCCCCACTCAGCCGGAGTGTTTTGGCTATACCTTTTTTATTTTACATTATTGTAGGCTCAAATTAAAATTCGTAGTATATTTTTCGACGCTCTATCGAATGACGTTGCAAAAATCCCGACAAAATAAGCGAAAATACCGAAAACTTTGAGACCCTTCGGCTGTGGGGGGCAGCAGGGTAAGGTAAACTCTTACCACATTTTTGACTTGTCATTAATCCTAGGCGCTACAAAAGGGATAGCAAAATCAAGGTGCTTTTACATTATCGGGGGCGGATTTTCTTGTAGAAACCCAGAAATCACTCGTAGGCATTTTAAAAGTTTTTTTGTGTACTTTTGGCGTTTAATAAGCCCAGTATCGTAAAATTTTGGCTATATATTCAGCCGGGGAACTTTCTAAAAAAACCTTAAAAATTAAACCTTGGTGGCAAAAAGGATATTTCCGTAATTTCTTAACGAAAATTACCTCAAATTTTAGCGTTAAGGCATAGCAAAAACATTTGATAAAAGTTGGAAGTCAAAGAAAAAAAATATAGATAGATACTCAGGTAAAGCGGCAAAACAAAATCCGCAGAAAACTCCATAAATTTTTATTTAAGGCTCATAAATGTCGATCAAAGAGGCGTGATCTCGTCTCGGGCGATTGTCGGGCGAAGAGATGGCATAAAAAGGGCGAGAAAGAGCCTGTTTCTTATCACTTCTTCCCCTCTTGATGTCTTGCCCCCCCCGTCTTTTCCTAAATGGACTGTCCGAGTAGATGTGTAGGTGTGTGGGCGAGGGTTGAAAGTGGGCGAATTTGGACAGGCCGAACACGCGTTCCCCCAATTTAGAGCCCTTATCACCGGCTAGACGGCTCCGTCAATTCCTACCGAAAGGTTGAATCATGATGGCGTCACGGAATCACTTAAAATTGAAAACTTTGTTGTAATTCTAATTCTAAAATTTAGGGTCGATTTTTAGGAGCACCAGTTCTTATTTTTAGAGATTCTGATTTTAGAGGTTCTGATAGGAGCCCCTAAGCCGAAGCCTAAGCCTAAGCCGAAGCTGAAGCCTAAGCCGAAGCCGAAGCCTAAGCCGAAGCCGAAGCCTAAGCCGAAGCCTGACCCTAAGCCCAAGCAAACTGCAATACGCGACAAGCTTAATCCGTTACGCAATGGAGTGACGGTTAGCGGTATTGTTCCGGCTTACGTGCGTACGAATAACTGAGAGAGAGAGCGAGAAAGAGAGCAAGAGAGAGATCGGATGCGTACCTACAAAGATACATCAAAATCTCATGAAAAACGTCTCAAGATGGCTGGCGAAAACTTCGCCAAGCCCCGTTCCATCATGACAAACAAACAAACAAAAACGGTCCAGGCCCCCACCAACGGAACGGAAAAAATGGCGACGAAACGCGAGAAATAACAAATATTTGAAAAGGGGGATGCGGGTCGAGGCGGGTGGGGGTGAATATAAACCTGTTAGAGGAAGACCGGCGGGTGGTTTTGTTGGGTTGTTGAGAATCGAAGCCCGCTTTCTTCTTTCCGGGGGGCAACTGATGGCTTTTTGTTCGAGCGGACAATGGATTGTTGCGCTGCCCTTGCAGGTCGATTTGTTTGGGGGGTAGGAGGAATACAATTCCTTTCATTGTGTAGAATAAAAAAAACTTTGTAAGGTTGAAAAATTGCAAGCATTTTTTAGGATGGGCGATCCAGTTTTACAATCAAAAATTTTTAGTTTACAATTTTCTAGCGAGAACGGCCGTTTTAAATCTGATTTCTGGGCAAAAAGTCTCGAACCGTTAACTTTTGAACAGACATTTTTCAAATAAATATTTGTGGACTTTGGCATTTACAAAAAACTGAAAACCCAACAATTTTTTGTTGTTTTTCTTGGCAGAGAACAGCCGCCGAAACGTTTAAAAATTGCGACGATTAGCCAGCTGCTTTAACAGTCCACATCAGCTCGAATCGAATGACGGGAATCGTCAAATCGGTTTGGCCTGCCTGTGCCATCGGCTGAAAATACCTATTTCCCTTTTCTTAGCGAGTTTTCTCATTCTCCGCCACCCCAAAACGCGACTGAAATGGGGCGGCAAAAGTATTGTCACGTAGCCAGTGATTAGACGACAAAGACCGGTGGTGAATGAAAATGGTATCGCGGGGAATGTGAACCGGAAAGTGCTTTTTTCAACTCAGGTTAGGCTCCATTCCTGGAGCTTGATAATTCCCGGAACAATTTTGAAAATTGAAACGGCTAAAATCATCGAAATCGCTTGATGATTCCGTAGCTTCAGAATTTCTAAATTCACGTACTTTCACGCCCGAAAGCTACAAAAGAACAGGTGGTAAGGGCTACACGTTAAATTACCCCCCCCCCAGCCGGGGTGTTTTCGCTGTAATTTTTTAATTTTACATGATTGTAGACTGAAATTAAAACTTTTAGTATATTTTTGACGCTCTATCGAATGACGTTGCAAAAATCCCGACAATAAGGGAAATTCCGAAAACTTTGAGACCCTTCAGCTGTGGGGGGGGGGGTAAAGTAAAGTCTTTCCATGCTAAGGGCCGACGACCACACTTCTTTGCCTCTTTAAGCTTTTCAGGTGTAGTTTGTCTCAATTTGTCCTTGATACTCATCCCGATGACGGGATGTTTGATGTGCTGCTCGACAGTCGATGGCCATTAAACAAAGATGCAACTCAGCGATTCTAGACTGAAACGTCCCTAAATTGGGCCCCTTCTCCCGGGACGGGGCTGCACTTTGGCTGCGCATTATTCAGCAGAAGCCACCCACCATCTCGTTTTTTATTGGCAGCCGTCGGCCCGTCCGGCATTCGCTTTTCCAGCAGATAAAAGGATTTCTATCAATTTAGGAGGAGGATAAAGGATGATTTGTTTTTCGTAAGGTTGGCTAGGATGATCTCAGACATTTGCCATCGAAAAAACGCATCGCTACCAAAGCCGAAAAGGCTGGGAAGCGCTTGATTCCGATTTTCACTGACATCTCCTAGGCTACTGTCACAACCAGATGCCTGGATGCGCGTTTTTTGTGTGAAGGAAACCAGCGCGAAAACTCGTACCGTATCTGACAATTTTTATTCTGGCTCTTCTTCCTAAATTCTATAGGGCGGCCGTGCTGCCTCCTTCTTACCCGCTCTCTCTCTCGCTCTCTCTCTCGCTCTCTCTCGCTCTCTCTCGCTCTCTCTCGCTCTCTCTCTCGCTCTCTCTCGCTCTCTCTCCGGAGATCGTACAGTCTAACGCCTCCGCGGCATCGTTTGACGGCCTTAGATTTTTAGGACAATTTGTATGCAGTATTTCCTCCCGAATATACCTTAAAACATCCTTACCTATTTCGAGCTAAAGGACACTTTGGGTGCGTGCAGATATGCCAAATCCACTGAAACGAAGCGACTGAAACGGGCCATGGCGCCCTTTCAAAAGTTGGTGTCTAGGCCCGGGGCCAAAAAGCGTCGGCCTCTGATTCGATTCCGCCCTCCACTCGCCCAACATCCTCAATTTTGACTCGTCGTCCGCGGGGCCCCGTTTTCTTGCGTAAGGAGTTGTGGCCCGTACGTACGCTCTAGGGATCGGGCCGTCTGAATGGTGGAGCGCGACTCGGGAGAGACACGGCGGCTGCCAGTTTTTTTGAGCGTTTATTGGCTCTGTAATTTTTTTTAATTTTTCGAGTGCATAAAACACGTTAGCTGATTTACGTTATTTTCGTGATTTTCCCCGATTGTTATACCCGATTGATATGCTAACTGGATTACTTTTAAAATGCCTCAATTTGTCGATATTTCGGAATTTTGAAATTCTTAATGTAGAAATTCAAAATATCATCATCCAAAATTTCAGACTCGAAATTTACATAGACAAAGTTCTCAAAATTTTAATATTTGAGAAAAATCGACGAAAATCACTAGCAGCACTCAGCCACAATAACTTCCTCCTCCCCTAATATCCGTGAATACCCACCCCAAATTGCCCTTTTTCGTTGGCACTCCGTCACTCGCCTCCGATCAGAATTTTTCTGCTCCCTCCGTCCAAATGGCCGTGGTGATTCAATTTGAGTGGCTATCGGGGTTGATTTCCGTTTTTGTTTTGCCGTCTGAATCCGACCCGCCGCGTTGACTCATAGATCTCGGCATCAGGAGGGCAATTCACGATTTATCCTAGCTTGTTTCAGCATTTTATCTTCCCTCTTTTTTATTCTCACGATCCCCAAATTTCTGGATGCGAGCTTGGGCTCGAGAGAACTTTTGGAGGCGGAAGCGCCAGGTTGGTAGTGGGGTAACCGGAGAGGTCAGCCGGAGAGGCGATTCCGTTCTAATTTGTCGGGTTGGGTGTCGAATTTCGGGGGGGGAGGGATTGAAAAAAGTGCACTTATCGAGATGATGTTTATATGGATCTTGTTAATTTTCGGGACCAGTGTAAAGCAGTAGTTCAGAGAGAAAAAGAGAGAGAAAGCGAGAGAGAGAGCGAGAGAGAGATGAGAGAGTGAGAGAGCGAGAGAGAGAGAGAGTGTGAGAGCGAGGGAGAGAGTGCGAGAGTGAGACAATGAGAGGGAGAGAGTGATGAGCGGAGAGAGAGTAAGCGTGTGAGATTTATGGATAGAGAGATCGCTAGAGAAGTAGAGAGACAGAAACAACTAGACGGAATCGTTTCCTGCCGGAATCCCAAACGCTGTTTATCCATAAATTCCCGTGCGCCTTCTCGGAAACGGGTGAATTTGCGTGCCAGTCCGTCGGTATTGCCAACCCCATAGATATGGGGCGGAAAAGGGAGGCGGCTGGCTGAGAATTTGTGAGTGTTGACGGGATGGCGGATGTCATGTAGAGGCACGATTAACGCCCAAAATATCTTGAGGACCAGGATGATAGGGGGATAGCTAGAGCCCTCTGCACACACTCCATATTCACTCGTTTTGAAAACAATTTTTGGGGTGTCTAAAGGGATGAGAACGGGTGTCTTTAATCAGATTTTGTACGTCCTGGCGAGCCGCTAATTCGCTACCCAATGGATTAGTGGACGTACGCGTTGCGTGTCGCCTGCGAGTCCTTTTGCATTATCGGGGGGGGGGGGAACCAACGTTTTTTAGCATGCAATTTTTCTAATTTCAATAAGAGAAATATTTTCATGTTTTTTCCGATTAAAAATTTTTTTTGCTTGTTAATTCTTCAATGCAAAATCTAAAATTTAGACTAAAAAGAGCTAAAAAATATATATTTCTCGATCAAAATTTCAATATCTAATCTTTTTTGACGTTTTTTTTAAGGTAGTTTTCGTTTGAAATATAGTTGTAATTTGCTGAAATCACTATTAAAATGCTTTTTATTGCGCTAATCGGCATTTCTGGACTTGACAAAATATATACGTCCCAGCCTCCCCCGATAATGCCAGAGCGCGAAAAACGCAAGGCCTTAGATTTGACCATAGCCCTCTTTGTGTATTTTTCTTCTTTCCTCATCTGCCACCTCCCGATCAAACATCTAGCCTAACCGTGGTCATTAATGTGAAATTGAAGCCTGGGTGTGTTGCGGAAGTGCATGTTTTTCCCTTTAACCGATCCCCTTCCTTTCTGTTAGTAGATGTTCAGCGGAATGGCTAGGAATGTGTCCCAAATTGCCCCCCTCTTCCCTTCACAGGTCCTCCTCACCTCCCTCCTCTCCTCCTCGGCCCCATTAATAAGCGTTTTTGCTCACTTTTTCCGCCGGGCTATCGCCGGTTTTTTTTCGGGGCCCCGGATGGCTGTAAAAATCAGGAGGGAATGTGTTTTAGCTAAGGGGCTACACATTGTTTTGTACTTTATTCGGGGTATTTTGCGAGCTTTACAGGTGCTAGGAAAATCGTCAATCTTAACTCGATTACACGGAAGTTTTTGGTATGTAAATCCGTTGGTGGTAGTTTTAAAGGGGCTCTGAAATTTGGTCCACGGCCCTGCGTTTATTCCTGGCAAATAGCCAGAATTGAATTTCGTCCCTCCCCTTTTTTGGCGGGGTCAACATCCGGAAGTTCAGGATAAAATACGCATCATTATCCCCCCGCTTCCGGCTTGGCGCACCCACCCGGGGGAGAGGGGGGCAGACTGAAAACCACCACTTTTTAGAAATTGAATTCCGCATTGAATGGCCGGCTACCAATTTTCATCCAAAATCCATAGAAATTTTCCCGCACGGGCTTATTCTTTCGGTGTTAAATGCCATTTTTACCTCGCCCGGAATCATTTAAAATGAACCTTTTCTTACTGTGGTTATCCGAATCTGGCTAAAAAAATCGACAGCTGATTTTGTGTAATTGTTTTCTGTTGGTGGCCGCAAAAGTTTTTTCAAAGAATCTCAATAGCAAGGTTTTGAATGGGCATGTTTAGTCGGTAAATGGGTTCAAACAGCTCATGTACAAAAGCTGGTCCACCCGGCCAGAATTCCCCAAAGTTCTCTGCCAGCTGGGTCTAAAACACGGAGAAGCCCTGGTTAGAGTGCAATTACCCCACCCCCCCCTCCCCCGCAGCCGAACGCTACCTACCGTATCTCGGCTCCCTCTGCCTCTACAGGTGTTTAAAGTGTACCAAAATACTCGCCAAAGCAAGATGAACATTTTGGTATACTTTGCACACCTGTAGATGGACAGGGAGCCGAGATACCGTAGGTGGAGGACCCGCACTTAAGCCAACGCCTTCTTTCAGACGACGAAGGGCTCCTCAAGACATTTTTTTTGATTCAACGCCCCGAAACCGGTGACATTCCCGAAATTAGTTTCCGAACTTTTCGGCTTGCGCATTTTTTCGATTGGACCCCCCCCCCGCTGCGACGTATTCCCCTGTACTTTTCAATTATACGCCGTGTCCATTATTCGGCCATCCACCCGTGGGACTAGAGATGGGCAGACTAATCTATCTATTCCCGGAAACGACAGCGGGAACAGTCGTGTTTTCGTCGCATTCACACAAAAGAGGGCGAGCCGGGGGAATATGGTGGTCAAGCAGCCGAGGGCAATTTTCCCAAAAAATGCGCTTGATGCTTGAGAAGTGGTTCTGGTGTCGTCGGTGTTTCATATTAGGGCCTATCTGGTACAGAATTTGGCGCTGATTCCGAATCTGTTTTCCAAAATTGCGGTATCACAATCTTTCAAAAAACTATGAGCGATTGAAGCCATGAAAACTATAAAAAGTTGCTGCTTTTGGGCGCTTCTCAACCTTAGGTCGTTCGTAACTTTCGGAAAATCTCGATTTCGCAAATTTTGTACACATTTTCGGAATCAGCGCAAAATTCTGAACAACCTGGAACCCCGACGACGCTGTCAATGAGGTCGAGCTTCGAGGCGACAACAAATACGCCAAACCTTGAAGCTCCCTCCATGGATCCCATCCGAACAACTCAAATATGATAGTGGTGTCCATTTCAGATGTCCGCCCCCGTGACCAATCTTTGCATTAAGGATATCATGAGTGGTTATGAATATTACAGGAGTGAGTATATTTTCGGAGGGCAGAGCTGCAGGGATTCAATTTGCTGCAGGATTGCTGCGGCAGGACCTGATTAGATTCACGGGATTTGCAGAACTTTGCAATTAAGTCAAGGCACAGGCACAAACACATTAGCTTAGGGTCTGCTTACGCTAAGCATAGACTTGGGCTTCAGCTTGGGCTTCGTTTGCTTAGGCTTAGCCTAGGCTTAGCTTAGGCTTAGCTTAGGCTAAGGCCTAACAAAAATTTAACTTAGCGCGATTTAATATGCATTAAGCCATAGCCTATGATTGCCTAGGAGCCCCTGCTAGTGCTTTTTTGCCCCCGGCTGGCATATTAGCACTGGTGGGATGTTATTCGAGTCGCAAGAGAGGGGGGGACGCTGTGTATGGAGGGGGTCGAATTGGGCAGAATTGGGTGGTGGTGTGTATATGTGTCCTGCTGTGTGTCCACTGGATTCTCCCGGATATCCTCGAAAAAAGAGGCCGGGGAGATGAAGGGGGATGTACGGGATGATGAGGTGAGGGGAGGACCTTGCAGACAAATGGTTAGAAAGAGAAGAGAGGTACGTATGGATACCTCTTCTTCGAGGGTGTGGGGCTACGGAAGGTTGGAAAAGCGAAGAAAAGCCAAAGTCAAAGCCTAAACCGAAGTCTAAGCCCAACACTAAGCCAATGCCAAAGCCTAGGCCTAAACCGGAGGCTAAGGCCAAGCCGAAGCCTAAACGGAAGCCCAAGGCTAAGCCTAAGCTGAAGCCTAAGCCCGCGCCTAAGTCTAAGCTTCCTCAAAACTCCTTCTTACACCCCTTTTTTATTAATTATTCCGGGACCTCCTCGAGATTCCACTGCATCCTGGAAGTGCCTCCAAATCCCCAACAAGAATCCCCGCATCTAATTGCATTCACTCGAATAAAGCCCCCTCGCAATTAGCTGCGCCCCTACAGCTTGCTTCTTCTACAGTAGCCCTCACCGGAAAGGGAGCTTGAGCGTCGAGCTTCAACCTATCGCACTGGATTTCCGGGTCCCACACGAATATTCACCGCTTCTGAAACATCTTGCAAGCGTTCAATTCGCACCCTACTGTATGCAAGACTGAGCCCCGCAGCTGAGTGCTGAATTCATTTTGGGGCGATTCAGCTGCTCCCCCATTCTCTCTCTCTCTCTCTCTCTCTCTCTCTCTCTTCGTTTTATTCGGGCCACGCCTACGGGTTCTGCGGCTCGCATTTTAGGGCCGATCTCGGGCCCCTCCTGCCCCCATTTTATTACTGGTCTGCTAACAGCTATTTGGTGACCCGGGGATACCGTATGCCGACCAGAGTGAGACTGAGCACGAGCTGTATTCTGTGATTTTCTATACCTTACACGTCCATTTTCTAAAATTGAATCTGGAGCACGGCCGTAAAACTACAAATTCCAGCGGCCAATTCTTAAAGAAGCCTAAATTCTACAAGATTCTTACACTTTAAATACCGTTTGGCAGTTTATATACATGCAGTGTTACATTAAATAATCCTTATTTAAGTAAAACTAAAAACTACAAAATTCACATTACAATCCAAGAAGCGCCATTCCAAAATTCCAGCCGCTTTTTCTACCAGTTTCCGAAGAAAACAAAAAAAAACGCGGCGCTCCGCCGGTTTCCTGGTTACGGATTACCCGCGTGCCCATCATCTCCAGGGGCCAAAAATCCACCCCAGGGCCCCCCCAAAAACTTGTAAATTCCATCGGCATCCGGACGCTGACCAATCGCCCCTCCAGGGCCGCTTCGTCTTCGCTTACGCGCCACTCCAATTAACGGGTGTGCGGGGTGCGGAGGAATTGCCTGGGGCGGCGCTTCTAAAACTTATTCAAGCGCATTATTGGACCCCGGGCTGGCTGAAATTGTTACATTTATTGATACGGCGGCGTGTTTCCTAAAAACCCATTCGTCTACTGTCTCGAACGCCCAATTAAGAGGTATTCAAGAGGAAGAAACCTCCTGTCCCTCTGCCTGACCAATTCCGGATTCGGCCTCCCTAAAACGTGACCTATCTACCGTATCTGGAAGGATGAACCTGACCGCGTTGGCGCAACGGCTACCCCCGGAAAAACTGCTCAAGATCAAGGAGTTGTTCCAGAAGAAGAAATTGACCCCGCAGATGACGTTGGAGATGTTTAAGAGTACGATATTGCAGGTTCGGATTTGGGGTATCATCATGTAAATTTTCTACTACTAGCTACTATTTGCGGACTAGCGTTTTCTATTTTTGTTAAGATTCAACTACATGCCACGTTAAAGAAATTACGGTACTGAACTGTTAGCGGGGGGCGGTTTTTCCAGCCGTAGGAAAAATTTATATTTTTCCGTGTTTGTAGAGAATTCGAAGTCGAAAATGCCTTTTTTTTAGTCATTTTTCATGCATTTTTACCAAAAAAAGCTACCAAAATTTAAAAATTTTTCTAACTATTTTATGAATTTTTTTATCTAAAAAATGTAGAAAATACGATGAAAATGGTTTACATTCAGTTATAGGGCCTTACCGGAACGAACGACCTTAAACAGTTCCCAAAACCTGTTTGCCATTTTCTGGTGCGACTTATCCATATTTTCCTATTCCAAACCCAGTGAGAAGCCGCTCTCCGTTCCCCCCAAAATACCCAATTTCCCTCCGAATTGATCCGATTCGTCAGACGGAAATCCCCGTGGGACACCCCCAGAGAAATTCAAAATGAATTTCTACTAAAAGGATTTTTGTGGCAAATAGAAAGGGCATTTTTTGGGGCCACCGCCGACTCATCGGAATTAGCGCCTATTTTGCATGGCAAGGAGGGGAGAGCTCGAGGGAGGAAATTAATATTAATGCGGTTGCTTTTAGAGCAAGGTCTTCGAGATAAAGAGATGGCGAGAGAGAGGGAGAGAGATAGATAGAGGGAGGGAGAGAGAAGGAGGGAGATAGAGCGATGGAGAAAGGGAGAGAGAGCTAGAGACAGTGAGACAGCGAGAGAGATGAGAGAGAGAGAGAGAGAGCGAGAGCGAGAGCGAGGGCGGGGAGGGGGCGAGACGGGAAACAGCTAGTGAGAGAGTGAGAGAATGAGATAGTGAGTGAGAGAGCGCGAGATAGAGAGAGATGAGAGAGAGAGGCTAGAGACAGTGAGAGAGCGAGAGAGATGAGAGAGAGCGAGGGAGCGAGCGAGAGAGAGAGAGAGAGAGAGCGAGTACACGGTTAGCTAAAAACTAATGGACAAATTAGGGGTGCTCCACCCGTCCGTCATGAAAAATTGCCCCTTGCAGAAGTCAGCCCTCTGCACTTGCAAAATTGGATTAAAGGGATTGGAAAGTGGCGGCATAGGGGGTGGGGGTTGGGTGTTGGAAGAGCAGCAATTGGCGGTTTCGAGCTTCTCCTTTTCGGCCAGCAGTGCTCTGCTGGATTTGGGTTGCTCCAGTGCCCTCTAGCGAGCTCTATGCATTTAAATTTTTGCCAAAAGAACAACATGAGCGGTATTTCTTTAATTTACGTTATGTAACCCTAGTCGGGCGTGAGAACGCGCCAACTTACAAGGACTTTGACGTGATCACTGGAATCCTCAAGCCAGTTTGCCGGTTCACTTACTCTTTCATCCCTAATTCGCTTACGATCTTTGGTAATTTGGCGCTGTAAAAATAAAAGAATCTAAATAGAAGTATTCTTAATTAAATTTAGTTCTAGAAAAAAATTCATAAGGTAAGGAAGGCTTGCCAAAACATGTTCACTTAATATTTGGGGATCCACCGGATGATGTAGTACAACGTTAATTTTTGCCTTGACTAAAAACTTGCTCTAGCCGTAAGTCAGGATTGTTCGATTTATAGGTTCCGATGCGAAGATAGCCTTGGTCCGATTTTGGGGCTGATTGGATGCAATCCGAGAGTTTGTTTTTGAGAAAGCCTGTAGAGAGAAAACTGTCTGTGAAAACCCCTCTAAATCATACTCGCTTTCTAGAATCTACATGACATTTTTTTGGACTTCCAGCTTTCCCGAAATTCCGCCTTCCAGACATCGAATCAGTCTGCAACGGGCTTTGTTCGGTTTTTGCAAAAGTTTAACTTGAGGAGAGGCATAAAGTTCATTTGCTTCACGCAGTCTGGAATCTTCTTCCCGGTTCGCTTCTCCAGCGTTCCGTTCTTTCTCCTTGGAGGTGGGGTCGTGCCCAAAAATGGGGCGCTAAGGGCCCCATTTGGGGTGTGTCTGGGTGAGTAATGTGTCCCGATGGGTGTCCTTCACAAGTCTCGTGAAATGGGCCCGTTTTTGGTGGGTTAATTAATCAGAGGTCGTCCGTCTATCTTTCTCTCTCTCTCTCTCTCTCTCTCTCTCTCTCTGTTTGCTCTCGCCTCGATAATTTATGCGCATAATAACTTAAGAGCATTGCCCGGAATATCCCCTCCAGCTTGATAAAGACCAGAATCCTGAATCCTGAATGAATCCTGAATTCTGATGTACGCCCCCAGGGGCGTAGGCAAACTTATAGACGAACAGGTGCAGCTCAATTTTGCAGAGGAGTTAAAAATAGGGCCACGTATAGGGTTTTGGAGTGTGATTCATCGAAATAATTATAGGTTGGGGTGATGGCAGGGATTTTTGAGGAATGGGTAACTCTGGGAGAGTGAGAGAGGCCGACAGTGATTGAGAGATCCAGCGTTAAAAAAAGCAGATAGCTAGAAAAGAGAGTGAGAGAGAGGGAGAGAGAGAGAGAGAGAGAGGGGGGGAGGGGGGGGGGGGAGGGGAGGAGAGATAGGCAGGCGGAGAGGAGGGAAGGGAGGGGGCGGGGGTGGGAGAGAGAGCGAGAGAGAGAGAGAGATCCATTCTACTAGCTCAAGCCCACCTTTCCAAACCCTAGAACATTTTTCGGGGAAAATCTTCCGGGTTCACCCCTCCAATCCCAAGATAATTTTTCAAAACCAAAAACCAATTTTTTTCCCTGAATACCGTAAATCTCCGGCCGTTCTCTAACCACTACACATCCTCCACGTGCCCTCCACGACTCCAGGGAAAACCAACTAGTCAAGGTGATTCTATGAAAGAATGTCATTTCCCCACTCTCCTACTCCCTATAAAGTGGTAGCATTGGAACAACGGGCCGTCGGGTAGTCGTCGAAAGCAATGGGGCGTACACGCCTTTCCTCTTTACGCCCCCTTCTTTCCAATTCTTCCGTGTTATTATCAGGCATTGGGCCGTGGCCACCCACTCACGTGCTACCGTAGCGTTTAAAGGGGTTGGCAAGGCAAGGAAGCAATCGATTTTCTGTAGATTTCCTGTGGATTTTGTCTCTCTGGCTATTCGCACTGTCTGCGGCTTATTTTGCATTGTGAAAGTATGGTATTACAACCGCTAATCCGCAGCACACAAAATCGACAGCGACAGCTAACAAGGAATTTTTAGGAGATTTCTAGAATTTTTTTTAGCGCCGTTGGGGCTTCGATTGGGGACCAGGCCTACATTGTGCAAAATTTTAGGCTGATTACGAATATATGGTAAGACTCTACTTTACCCCCACCCCCACCCCCCCCCCCCCCCCCACAGCCGAAGGATCTCAAAGTTTTCGGTATTTTCACTTATTTTGTCGGGAGTTTGGCAAAAGCGATTTGATAGACTAGACTAAGAGTTTTAATTTGAGCCTATAGAATAAAAAAGTTATAGCCAAAACATTCCGGCTGGGGGGGGGGGGTAAAGTAAAGTGTAGCCGAATATATTTATCAATTTAGCCAAATAGAGATAGAGTTATGGACGACCTAAGCCCGAGTAACGCCCAGCAATTTCGATGGGTTTTCCGATATCAAAAAGCCCATAACTTTCCGAAAATCGCGATTCCGAAAATTTGGCGACAACACTCGGAATCTGGATAAAATTCTGCATAAGATAGACTTGGTCCCGACTTGGAATCCCGGCACTTTCCACGGCTCAGGTCGACCTCACTCCCAGTTGAAGGCTTACTCCGAAATGCAAGCGCCCACACTTGAGGAGATACATCCTGTTTCCTCGGAGATATTTGCATTTGTGATTATTGTTCTCAGACACAGCTCGCGGAGGGTTTTTAGGTGTAGACAACGCTTATTAATAGCCGATTAATAGTTTATCTTTCCTGTTCAGGAAGCCATCTTGCCAGTGAACCCCAGACTTCCCGCTTCTTGGCCTCGTCTGGATCTCTAGCAGCTCCAAGTTCTTTGCCTGACTGTTTAGAAATACACATTTCAATTTGAAAAATTTAATCCTACGATAAAAGTTGCCCTCTCCCCCGGATAAGACAAAAGAACAAAATGTTCCCTTTAGATTTATACAGGGTTTCCAAAAAAAAATACCCTTGGCATTTGGCCGCCTTCTATTCGATCTAGACCAAATCGGTAACAGCGATGGGGACCCATAAAAACTATGTGCGACCTAATTTTCGAAGCAAAATATCGTAAAACAAAAATCATATATGGACATTAAGGCCTATTTTTGTGATTTCACTGGGATTTTGATGCATTTGGACCACGAAATGTTTTGCAAAAATGAAGCGGATACTTTTTCACCCGCAAAAATTTTCCATTTACGAAAATAACGTCTAAATTAAGACTTTTCATCATTTTCTATTATCAAAATTGACAGAAACCGACCCAGAAATCCCATTTTTTTGGGAAAATTGCTCAAAATCGGCACGCTAATTGCGAAAACATAGCCAAAATAGAGTAACAGCGTTGCCCAAAAAGCAGTTTTTTAGCGAAAAGTTTGTGGTTTTACAATGATTTGCTTAGAAAATTCGATAGTACATAGTTTTTATGGGTCCCCAACGCTGGTAAAAATTGGCGGAAGACGACGGAAGCCGGAAGACGGCTAAATGCCGCGGGGGAGGCTGTGGAATCCAGTCTAACCGGCAAAAACGTGTGGCACCAGCGAACTTTTGCCTTGAACCGCTATTATTTCTTAACCCTCCCCCTCTTATAAATTTTAACCCTTCAAACCCTTGGAACGTTCAAAGTCCTCCCCCATTCCCCCGAAACAAGTGCCGCTCATCCCCCCATTTTTCATCACTTTTCAGAATCTCGCGTGTCAACCAGCCCCCACCCCAGAGTCCCATTTTTGGGCACACGCACTTTTCGGCGCTCGGCGCGGCGCGATTTTGGGGCTTAAGCTTGGGGCCATCCAAAGTTGAGCATTCCCTTTTCTGGGGCCATACGCGAAACTCTTCTTCCCCGATTTGACGAATTATTTAAGCGGTTTCCGGGCATGATGAACCTGCGCTACCTCGCCCACACAACCTCTCAGAGGGGCATCGGGTGGCTATTTCCGGTTGGAATCCGTTATTAGGAAGTAGTTTTATCGCGTGGGTCTAGGCTTAGGCTTGGCTTAGGCTTGGCTTAGGCTTGACTTAGGCTTGGCTTAGACTTGACCTATTGGCTGAGGTTTTAGCTTACAAGGAGATGGTCTCAGCTCGACACCGAATTTCGTTTTGAAAATTTGCACACTGATAGAGCTCGACGAGACGAATCGATTGGTGTAACTTTCAGCTGCCCATACTATAAAATAGCCGAGTTATAAGCATTTTAAGTTTTTGCATAGATGTTGCATTTTTTCCGCCCTACCTTCATAAGCTCTCGCCCTTCCCCCTTCACCGTGGCCTGGTGGCCTAGTGGCGTAGTCGGCGGCGTATGGGGAATCTATTGAAGGATCGAACCCGCTCACGATTTTTATTTTTTGCCTTTTGGCACAAATGCTGCCATTGGCGTTCTGAAGGCCTGGAATCAGTTTGTATTCCTTATTTTAACCCTTGCAAGGCGCAGTGACCATAAAACATCTTTTTTCAGAAATTGGATTTTTGACCCCAAGGGGACAGGACCAACTGTCCCAGAAATAATATTAAAAATTTAAAATAGAACAAAAAGGTAAGAATCAATATGACATACGGTGAATGTGTTGTGTGTCAGCAAGCATTTTTCATTGTCGCAATTTTTTTTGAAAATGTTGTTCATAGGTTGTGCATAAGTCCAATGTTAAGTTCGAAAATTTTTGATGATGAGGTATTGTGGGCACTGCGCCTTGCAAGGGTTAAAATAAGGAATACGAACTGATTCCAGGCCCTCAGAACGCCAATGGCAGCATTTGTGCCAAAAAGCAAAAAATAAAAATCGTGAGTGGGTTCGATCCTTCAATAGATTCCCCATACGCCGCCGACCACGCCACTAGGCCACCAGGCCACGGTGAAGGGGGAAGAAGGGCGAGAGCTTATGAAGGTAGGGCGGAAAAAATTCAACATGTATGCAAAAACTTAAAATGCTTATAACTCGGCTATTTTATAGTATGGGCAGCTGAAAGTTACACCAATCGATTCGTCTCGTCGAGCTCTATCAGTGTGCAAATTTTCAAAACGAAATTCGGTGTCGAGCTGAGACCATCTCCTTGTTAGGCTCGAGCTTCGTTAAACGCTTATTTGAGCTAGTTACGTGGAGCTTGCGCCGTGCACGAATCCCCTATTTTTACAATCCATTTCTTCGCCCAAATGACGATGTGATGAGGAGTGGAGTGGAATGGGTAGCGAGCAGAGACACAAATTGAAGGCCTTTCCCCCAGTGGCCATTCATATAAGCCCTCGTGGGGGGCATTCACCCTTGAAAGCCCACACATCTTCTCATCCATCTACCCCCAGCCATCAGAACTCACCACCCCACATCCTCTTCCCTTAACTAACTTCATGGATGGTTGTTCGAATTGGCTAGATTATTGATAAAAAAATCGCGAGAGTTACCTGGATCTGTGAGAAGGAGATTTTCAAATTTGGTGCATTTTTTAAGACTACACTTTATTTTACCCCCCCCCCCCCCAGCCGGAATTTTTTGGCTACAACTTTTTATTTCACATTATTGTAGGCTCAAATTAAAACTCTTAGTATATTTTTCGACGCTCTATCGAATGGCGGTGCAAAAATCCCGACAAAATAAGCGAAAATACCGAAAACTTTGAGACCATTCGGCTGTGGGGGTGGGGGTAAAGTAAAGTCTTACTTTTTCAACTATGTACAGGTATGTACAGGGTGTCCCAAAAAAAAGACACCGGCCGCATTTCTCTATTTCGGGTCCGATCAACTTGAAATTTTGCACAAAGGTGGCGAAGCCAATTTCCCATGGACACAGAAAGTTTCAGCCCCATCGGTCAGCGGATTTTGAAGTTATAACGAAAATACTTTTTATTTTTTATTTAATATGGGGACTTCTGCAATTTGCATCAATAATGTGCGTCATTTTGTCATTTACGAGCTGATTTTGCATAATTTTTGCCGAAAAAGGACATTTGCTGTTTGCGCTTCGTAAGAACGATTGCGCATGGGAAGTAAAAATGATTCACACAACGGCCGGGTACAAGCAACCAGTATTGTAACATACGTTCACCGGTTGTTTTAATTTATTGTTCGGCTTACGCATAGATTCAAACCCCTCGATTTGACTTTAAGCATTAATTTGGAGCTGGTCGAACGCTGGGTCGAGTCCAAGGCAGGTCCAACTGACCAAAACTTCAATAAAATGTGTTTGAGTGCCCAAAAATTTTTTGTTTTCACGGTATTTTGTTTCTAATGCGCAATCGTTCTTGCGAAGCGCAAAACAGCAAATGTTCTTTTTAGGCAAAAATTATGCAAAATCAGCTCGTAAATGACAAAATTACGCACATTTTTGATGCAAATTGCAGAAGTCCCCATACTAAATAAAAATAAAAAGTATTTTCGTTATAACTTTAATATCCGCTGACCGATGGGGCTGTAACTTTCTGTGTTCATGGGAAATTAGCTTCGCTACCTTTCTGCATAATTTCAAGTTGATCGTACCCGAAATAGAGAAATGCGGCCGGTGTCTTTTTTTTGGGACACCCTGTATAGCTTTTCGCTGGGCTACCAATACAAGCAAATGATGCTACGGCTCTTAGGAAAGCATCTAACAATTCCATTAAACGTCCTATCGTTTGAAGTTGTAATACCGTAACTGTCCGCCCCGTAAAGCGCCTCAAAGGCGAAATTTTATTGGCAGACACACGGGCGAAAATTGGTTAGTGTGGTGCCGTACCTAGGATTTGATTAGGATTGGACCGAGAATTGGGGGAACGTCATGGTCAATGGTCAGTCAACATTCGTACCTACGCATTTGGATTTATCGTTTGACAGGGCTATTTTCCTGTTTAATAGTCTTTCTCTATCTATCTCTCGCTCTCTCTCTCCCGCTCTGTCTCTCTCTCTTGCCCTGCTTCTCTCTCTTACCCACGCTCTCGCTTTGTCTCTCTCCCTGCCTCTCTCTCTTTCTCTCTCCCTCTCCCTCTCGCTCGCGCTCTCCCTCTCTCTCGCTCTCTCTCTCTCTCTCTCTCGCTCTCTCTCTCTCTCTCTCTGTCCCTCGCTCTACTATTTGTGCCTTCTTTTAGCTCTCGGTATAATCTAGCTTAATTGAGCGGATTACCTTCCGAAAACATGTTTTTGAACTCAAACTTGCACTCTTCCGATTGTGTCCCCAGGGGCTCCCTTTTCCTTTTTTCACAAAATTTGAACCCGGATTTGGGTTCTACGCCGTTGTGGCTTCAGAACCGTTCTATTGACGCGAAAAATTGGTGAAAAACGGGGATCTTGGGATTTAGTTCCGCATTTTGAGTTTGCGCAGCACTTTCAACGTTGGATTAGCTGCTCTCGGAAAAGCTATGCGTAATATGTTATAATGGATAAATTGGTGTGGCTGTTGCTCGCTCCCTCACTTTCCCTCCCTTTCGCGCTCTCTATCCCCTCTCTCCTTATCTCTACATCTTCCCTCGCTCTCCCTCTCCCTCTCTCGCTCTCTCTCCCTCTCTCCATCTCTCGCTCTTTCTCTCTCTCTCCGTCTCTCTATCCATATCTCTCTCCAACTCTCTTTCTCTCTCGTTGCTTGCCGATCAGAATCTCGAATTACAAAATCTCGAATGAACAGAATCCCGAATGAACAAAACTTCGATCCAGCAGAACACAGTTTGGATCAAAAATTCCACTAATGGCCTAGTAATTGAACCCAAAGTTTTTCTAGGGAGGTTTTCGCAATCAATAGATGTAGCAACACTATCTAAAAGTTAAAGACTTCAAGAATTCAAGCCCTTTGCGTCGAAAAAAAACAAATTTTTCGACTTAACGCTACTGTTCTTCATTATCATTTGTAAAGTATGATGTTCAAAAAGGACCATCCCTCGGCAGGGCATACTCACAGCCTACTAGCTTCTATCTAATACAAAAAAATCGATGCTGGATCGAGCCAGACGAAACCAAATTAGGATATCAGTGGGAAGCCTGGCATTCGAGATTTGTTCATTCGAGATTTTGAGCATTCGAGATTTTGTCATTCGAGATTCTGCCATTCGAGATTCTAATCATTCGAGATTTTGTCATTCGAGATTTTGTCATTCGAGATTCTGCCATTCGAGATTCTAATCATTCGAGATTTTGTCATTCGAGATTTTGTCATTCGAGATTCTGCCATTCGAGATTTTGTAAATTCGAGCTTCTAATTGTTCGAGATTCTAATCATTCGAGATTCTGTTCATACGAGTTTCTGTTCATTCGAGATTCTGATCATTCGAGATTCTAATCATTCGAGTTTCTGTTCATTCGAGATTCTGATCATTCGAGATTCTAATCATTCGAGATTTTGTTCATTCGAGATTCTGATCATTCGAGATTCTAATCATTCGAGATTTTGTCATTCGAGATTTTGTCATTCGAGATTTTGTCATTCGAGATTCTGTCGATTTACCCTCTCGTTCTCTCTCTCTCTCCCCCCTCTCCCTCACTCATTCGAAGAACTCTAACAGGAAGCACCATTAGTTGCTCGATCATTTTCAACATTACCAAAACCTCCGCGTTGATCTGTGGTCAAAACCTCGTATTTTTCGAGGAACACCAATGTGTCTTGTGAGCACCATCAGTCATGCCCGATGTCTACCCACTTTTTGAGGCGGCTCGTCAAAAACACAGACCGCCACAGCCCTGATTGTCACTCAAAAAAATTAGCAACTGTTCGACGGGGTGGGCGGTGATTTCTCGGGTTGCTCCGTCAGACAGGCCAAATTGGAGGTCAGAAGTCAATTATTTTTAGTGTTTTTATCTTTTTATCGGTAGTAACCGTGAGATTCGGCACCCGCTCAAGCTCATCCCGGAAGCTCCGGAACTTTGAGCACCAGCTGGAATGTGTGGTGTCGATCTTTGGCAGCTAGTGGAAATGGATGGGCATGGCCAATATCCACTCTCCACGCCTTCGAAGGAACACACATTTCCAATAAGTTTTGCTGGCATGTGCCGCAGGGCGCAATATAGGGGTCCGAAAAATTCGGAATTTCTGGGAAGCCCGGATGGTTCTTTGGACGGGTTTTTTGGTTTGTTGAGTAGATGAGGCTTAGGCTCAGGCTATGGATAGGCTTAGGCTTAGGTTGGGCTTAGGCTTAGTTTCCGGCTTAGTTTCAGGCTATGGATAGGCTTAGACGTAGATTTAGGCTTAGGCTTAGGCTTCAGCTTAGCTTGGGCTCTGCTTTCGGCTTAAGTTTAGGCTTACGACCGGCCTTTTTCTGTGCACCATGAACTTCTACAACTCCTCCAAAGCTCAGCAAACCTTCAAGAGCCCTTTCCACCACCAATTACCACTTATATTCCTCTAATTTGATTTGCTACGTTTTTTTCCTTTCCGTCATCTATGTATTTTGCCCTTCTCTCCACCCCCATAATTTCGCGCCATAAAATGCGAATAGACTTTACTGTTTCTTCGTTCTTTTCCCTCCCACTATCTCCTCTCTCTCTCTCTCTCTCTCTCTCTCTCTCTCTCTCTCTCTCTCTCTCTCTCTCTCTCTCTCTTTCTTTCTTTCTCTCCCTCTCGCTCTCTTTCTCTAACCTCCCAATTAACCATCAAACACAGTAGTTTTAAAACATGAGCTAAATTCAGCATGCCTCTTCAACGCTGTGGCCATAAATCGCCGTGTTTCCTTTTCCAGATTAATCCCCCATCGGCTAATCCCTTTTAATTGAAAACCTGGCCGGGGAATTTGCGATTTTCTTACAATCTTTGGTTAGGCAAATCGCCAGGTATCGAATCCTAAGAATTCTGCGCCGCTAATCGTATTCAAGAAAAAAGGCAGTATTTGTGCATCAATGTATCTTCGTACTTGTGATAAAAATTCACCTGGACCTTAATCGGTTTGGGTATCTGAGGTTCCCTTGTAAGCAATCGACCGTATTTTGGATTCTAAATTTTCTGACGTATATCGTTAGATTTTTGCACGTATTCATTTAGCATGCGATCCCACTTTCTATTCGCTGATTTCCCGAATTTTTTATAGGGCTTTCAAGTTGTGTGAAAAAGTTGGGCTTGATGGCCGTTCTTGGACGGAGCGGATAATCTCAAAATTTGTCCAAAATTGTGCCAAAGGTCCATTTCGTTATTGAAAATTCCAGTCTAATCTCACTCTTTCAGAAATACTCTCTCCCTCGCTCGCTTTCTCTCTCTCTCTCTCTCGCTCTATAAAGCATACGTTCCGACTAAATCTTTCCGTAGAAAACACCTACAATATCGGCTATTCCCTTAATCATATTTCAAAACACGACAGGCTCTCTCCCCGCCCACAACCCGCCAATAAATAAATTCCACCTCGGCGAGGGCGTCTAGAGGCGCAAGGCGGAAATATCCCTTTTCGGGTTGGTCACAACGGGGCAATTCCCAATTCCCTCTTTGCCACGGCCATTCTTGCCTTTCCAATTAATTGCATTGGGCTTACATTTAGCTGGGCAGTGCCGAACAAAACCCCCAAAAATGCGCCAATGAGGGGCGCTTTGGGCGGGGACATTGGACTTTTTAAAGTAGTGTGCATTGGGGGAGCAACTAACAATAAGCGCACGCATAAGCCAAGCCTGATCAAAGTTCATTCTCCCCGGCAGTTCCGGTAATTCCGCCACAATTCCGGCATGCTCCTGTTTACACTCGGCCGGCTTCCGGTCATCGAGAATTTCCGAGGCGTTTCCGGTCATTTCAGGCCCCGCGCCTGGCACCGGTGGGGGTAGATACACCGTAATATGTTAATTACCCTAAACATTCCTGGTTTTTTCGGGTTCATCCTCGAATTCATGGAGTTTCAACCTCCATTTCGAGTGTAAAAGCAGTGCTGAACAATTTTCACCTGCCATCATCATTATAAACTTTTCTGACGATTCCGGAAACCGAAAAAGTGGAAACATTCCGCGTGATGCTCTCTTTCGGCAACGATGTCAACTTTAAAATTCCATATTCAGATGGAAGGCAACCGGTCAGAATGCGCCGATTTCACGACATCCCGCCCCGATCCGACGAATGAGGGCTGGGTGATCGCCGTCTTCTCCGTCGTCTACCTTCACATTTTTGTGCTCGGCCTCATTGGCAATACGGCCGTCATCTACCTCACGTTTAAGGTAGCCTCAATAATAAAAATAACATAAAATATAATGTAATTTAAATGTAATAAAAACACTATTTTCTAGCGTAAGCACCGCCTTAAAATACGTTCCCAATGACCCCCAAATTTTCAGCACCGCCATCTTCAAACCGTGCAGAACATGTTCATACTAAATCTTGCCCTTTCTGATGTAATTGTATGCCTTTTATCGATGCCCTTCACCCTTGTCACCAACATCTACAAGGCTTGGTACTTTGGCAGCCCGTTTTGCCATCTGTTGCCAATGGTACAGGTCAGTGGTTTGGTGGCCTCAACTTTCAAATCGTGTGTTTCTCTTTCCTCATTCGGTACGAGTTCCCAAGACGCAAACATTTGCAGGGCGTCTCCATCTTCGTCTCAACGTTTTCCCTATCAGCGATAGCGCTGGATAGATACAATTTGGTGGTTAGACCACATGCACATCCGTTAAATGTTAGAGGTAAGAACATTTATTATACATCGTCTCTACCCCATCGTTTCGCCCATAAAATGCAAATAGACTCTACTGTTACTACGTTCTTCGCCCTCTCACTCTCTCTCACTCTCTCTCTCTCTCTCTCTCTCTCTCTCTCTCTCTCTTTCTCTCTTTTTCTCTATCTCTCTCTCACTATCTATCTATGTCTCATTTTCTTGCTCTCTCTCTCTCACTCTCTGTTGCTCTCTTTCTCTAACCTGCCAATTAACCATCACCCGCAGTAGTTTTAAAACATAAGGCTAATTCAGGCGCGTGTCTTGTGGCTGCCGTCCTTTGGATCGTCTCCGTCATCGTCTGTCTACCGTATGGATGGTATATGCGCATTCAGACGTATCCCGGATTTTGCGGCGAGGTGCGAGAATTGGAATCCAAAATCAAGCCCGTCGTTTTCAGTACTGCTCGGAGAGTTGGCCGTCCCAAGATGTTCGCCTTGGCTATGCCCTGCTCGTGTTGACCACCCAATTCCTTTTGCCGTTCGCCACGATGGCCGTCTGCTACTATACCATCTTTTCTGTGCTCAAGGAGGTTAGAAAAATACTCGGGTTGCAATAAATCATCTTCTCTCTCGCTCTCGCTTGCTCTCTCTCGCTCTCGCTCTCTCTTTTTCGCTCTCTCTCTCTCTCTCTCTCTCTCTCTATCTCGCTTTCTATCTCTATCACACGCTGTCGCGCTGCCTCTCTATCTCTCTATCGCTAACTCTATCTCTCTCTCTCGCTTTCTCTCTATCTCTCACTCGCTCTCGCCTCAAAAAAAGTACGTCCCACCTCCCCCAATTAACCTTCCCAATTTCAGCGAGCCGCCGTAAAACTAAAGAAGCTAAGCGAACGGAGCCAACTTCTGGAGAATAGCACGGCATTGGCGCACGAACAATCGGTGGACACCGGCGATTACGTACCAGCAGCTGAAGGACAACAAAGACTCACCGTAGTAATGCAGCAAAGACGAACAACCATGATCCTCGCCTCAATGGTAAAGATTTATCCTTGTTTTTCACCCTCGCATTATTCAGGTATTGCTATTCGGTGGGACCTGGTTACCGTACAACCTATTCACGATGCTTGTCGACTACGGCGAGGGCTTCTTCTATTACGGGGAGACGAATTACGAGTATTTTGTCAGCACTATTACGCATAGGTACGTGCGGAGAGTGCCTTCACCTTACATATAACCTGATCCTTCAGCTTTGCCATGATCACCATCGTTGCCAATCCATTTCTGTACGCGTGGTTGAATCCGTCGTTTAAGGAGATTTTGATGAAGGTATGGGTTTTGCTTAATATTTGATTTTTCTTCTATTTTAAGACTCTACGCGGCCGATCGCATGCTGATTTGAAGTATCATACTAGCATTAGCCGGACACCAACTGTGGCGAAGAAGCCGGTCACTAAGGTAGGGGAGAGAGAGAGCGAAAGAGAGAGAGAGAGAGATGGACAGAGAGAGAGAGAAAATGCGGAGAGAGAGAGAGAGCAAAGAAAGGGGTTGTGAGAGAGAGAGCGAGAGAGACAGAGACAGAGAGAGACAGGGATAGAGAGCGTGAGAGAGACAGACAGAGATAGAGAGAGAAAGAGAGAGAGAGAGAGAGAGAGAGAGAGAGTGAGAGTATAGCGCGAAAGTCGTTATTAAATTCCCCAGCTTCAGGTGTCGAGCAAAGCCTCCTGCCCGTCCGTCGGCTACTCTGAGGTCTACCAAAATTCCACGCCAGCCACCCCGGGTTCCCCGTAGACCCATCCCTACAACCAACCGTGCCAATTCCATCCCTTAACTGTCAGCCCGAGTTTTGGAATGTCTCTTGATCATCATTCACCCCCGTTGCTCAACGTCCTTGTCTCGGTTCTTAGGTGGTCGGAACCGATGATCGCAATAAAGTAATTTGAACTTACTTGCCGTTGTATGAAATTGCGAACAATGATACCATCTCTAATAAATAATACAAAATTGGCTACAAAATGAGGTAATCAAAGTGTCGACACAGATTTTGGGTATCAACCAGCCCATACGTACGACATTACTTACGCAGGGCCGTAACAAACCCGAAATTTCGGGGGGGGGGGGCGGCGCCAAAATTTTTTTGCTTAATCGACCAAAAATGTAGCACCCTACTAAAAATAGTGTTATAAACAGCCAAAAACAGCGGCCCCTCTTACGGGCCTGTACTTACGATCGAGCCGGGGCCCCCTAAAAGCTGCGAAAATGCCCTTTTTGCGCGCCAAAAGCCCACGGGTCAAGCATGGAAAGAACAGGCGCGTTCCCCATTGGGTCTGTCGAAACATGTCGAAACCGGCGCCTAGATTTTCCTAGGGCTACACTAAATTCTTTGTGTGAATTTTTTGGGAGTTTTTTTGTGATTTTTTTTGTGTATGCCGCTCTTTCCTTGAGCACGATTAAAAGTCGGCAGCATTTTTTAGCTGGAAAAAGTTCTAAAGTATTTCAGATAGATTTCTCGCGTTTAGAATGGTTTAAAATATTTTCACTTTTTGAAAACGCGTGCGGGATCAGCAAAAAATTCTGCACAATCTCTGCTACGTACTCACACGACGACGTTAAGAGAGCTACAGTCAACACCCGAAGTTGATGTTGTCGTTTTCGCGTCCCATTTGCCCTTCCCAGCCCCAAACCCCAAAAAATTCCGAAATCGGGGTTCCGGCCCTCCGGTCGCCCGTCCACAACATTTTTCGCAGTCCCCTAAAATATTATTTCGAAAGGAATATCGAAATATCTTTTCAACCTGTGGTTTGACGCAGTTCACATCAAATCGAAGTCGAGATTCACCTTTTCCGCGGTTTCTGTCTTCGTCCATCCCCAAGCTTTTGTATCTCGGCTCCCCCTTGGCCTACCGGGGTGTAAAATATACTAAAATGTTCGTCTTTGTCTGGGGAGTATTTTGGTGTACATTACACCCTTGTAGCACTCAAAAAAGCCTAGATACAGTAGATGAGGTTCTGAGGTTATGAGGTTTTGCTTGGGGTCTGCAGTTTAGCCGTTTTTCTATCTTTGTTGGCAGTTGTTCGAATCCGTTGCGTGTTGTTCAATTTTCAGCTAGATCCTCCGTCCGCTACGTGCCCCGAGGGCATATGAAAAAGGCCGAAAACCCGGTGCGCGCACGTTCGGTAATCCAGACAAAATGCCGTCGCTGGGTCCATCCATCCATTTCCCCTGCGCTGTCTCCCTCCACCCCTCCAATCATCCTTTTTCTCCGGTCCCGCCTGGGCACTAGCAGAATGTTCACCATCTAAAGGTTGTCTAAATTACCGGATACTAAGAAAATTCGGGCAATTCACTTTGGGATAGCGAGCTTTTTAGAAATTCCGATGTTTTTCATGCTCGCTTAGGCTTAGTTTTAGGCTACAAAGGAGATGGTCTCAGCTCGACACCGAATTTCGTTTTGAAAATTTGCACACTGATAGAGCTCGACGAGACGAATCGATTGGTGTAACTTTCAGCTGCCCATACTATAAAATAGCCGAGTTATAAGCATTTTAAGTTTTTGCATACATTTTGCATTTTTTCCGCCCTACCTTCATAAGCCCTCGCCCGTCCCCCATCACCGTGGCCTGGTGGCCTAGTGGCGTAGTCGGCGGCGTATGGGGAATCTATTGAAGGTTCGAACCCGCTCACGATTTTTATTTTTTGCTTTTTGGCACAAATGCTGCCATTGGCGTTCAGAAGGCCTGGAATCAGTTCGTATTCCTTATTTTAACCCTTGCAAGGCGCAGTGCCCACAATACCTCATCATCAAAAATTTTCGAACTTAACATTAGACTTATGCACAACCTATGAACAACATTTTTAAAAAAATTGCGACAATGAAAAATAAATGCTTGCTGACACACAACGCATTCACCGTATGTCATATTGATTCTTAACTTTTTGTTCTATTTTAAATTTTTAATATTGTTTCTGGGACAGTTAATGCCCCTTGGGGACAAAAATCCAATTTCTGAAAAAAGATGTTTTATGGTCACTGCGCCTTGCAAGGGTTAAAATAAGGAATACGAACTGATTCCAGGCCTTCTGAACGCCAATGGCAGCATTTGTGCCAAAAAGCAAAAAATAAAAATCGTGAGCGGGTTCGAACCTTCAATAGATTCCCCATACGCCGCCGACTACGCCACTAGGCCACCAGGCCACGGTGATGGGGGACGGGCGAGGGCTTATGAAGGTAGGGCGGAAAAAATGCAAAATGTATGCAAAAACTTAAAATGCTTATAACTCGGCTATTTTATAGTATGGGCAGCTGAAAGTTACACCAATCGATTCGTCTCGTCGAGCTCTATCAGTGTGCAAATTTTCAAAACGAAATTCGGTGTCGAGCTGAGACCATCTCCTTGTTAGGCTCTGGCTTGGCCTTGGCCTTGGGCTTCGGCTTAGGCTTAGGCTTTGCCTTTTTTTCACCAGCGCCCTAAATTTGCTGACATTGGCCCGGATTCGTCGAATTACCGGTCACCATGGAAATGTGGGCAATGTGACGAATTTTAGGGGGATCGGGCTGCTATCGCGGCCAAGCTGTTGCAAAGGAAGAGCTGCCCCGGGTGCATTTCTATGCAAAGTGAGGTGGCGGACGGCTCTCTCTCTCTCTCTCGCACTCTATCTCGCTCTCTCTCATTTCCCCCAAACATTCCCATTCTCATTTCGCCAAATTCACTGCCTTTTTCTTTCGTTTTTGTCGTATTCCCGGGGTCTCTCCTGAATGTCAGGCTCTCACCGCTATGCTTCTCCCTTTTTGGTCTCGCTTCTGGGCCCAAAGCCCTCTTTCGTCCAAATCCCTCGTCTCATGCCCCCACCCCGCATGATCTCTCGCTCCTCTGCCCTCCCCTCAGACTCCATCAACTCTCCCCTTCTCCCCTTCTTTCCCTCTCTTTCTCTATCCCCTCTCCCTTCGCTCCACTCCATCTGTCGGGCCTCAGCGGGCCCTAAGGAGGCCCGCCCCTCTCAGGGCCCCGCTCGGCCAAAAGGCCCTTTTTGGCCGTGGGCTCCCGCAGCGAAATTCATAGACCCCAGCCGGGACGAGGCCACTTCCCCCTTTGCGTGGTTCCGGAATTTTCTGAGTCGGGTTTTTCTCGACCGTTTCTTCGCTGCGGCGCTGGACTGTCTGTTTTGGATTACTGTAGCTCATGGCTGTTTATCGAAGAAACTTGCTTTAGCATTTTAAACGGGCTAGTGTTAGGTCCAACATTGCGCAATAGGCGCGCAAGGCTTAAAGTGCTGGGTGCCCTCAAACACTGTTTATCCCCGTAATTCTCGTTTTTGCCTTTTTGCTATTTTGCGTATCGTATCAGAATGGCTTTCATATATTTTGTCGGGGTCTACCACAAAGCGTCTCCCATCCGCCCACCCAGTCAAATCCAAATGTTTCGACCCACCCAAAAATTGGAATGCCAGCTGTGCAAATGGCGGCAGCCAGCCGAAAAAAAAAACATTTTCCAGCCCCATAGCTCGAAACTGGCTGTTTTGAATTCAACCATTAAAGGTGCAAATTGGATTTTCTTTCTTTTTGCTCGGCTTTTTCGATTTTTGGAACGCATCAATTTGGCACACTTATACACAATTAAGATACTTTTTGATACCTTCAAATTGCTTATAACCTACGTCACTTTCCGCAATTCTGAGCGATAAAGCGTGGGGGTTGTTGGCCCGTGTTTCCTTGGCTCCCACATAGAGATTTTGACCGGATCGGACTGTCTACCCGACGATCCATTATACATTTTCGCACGGTTTTCCTCCATAAAAATACATTGTGGAAAACCTTTTCTTGACGATCTACGTCCGGATTTTAAGTTGTTTTTTTTAGGTGATTAAACCCAGATAATCAACCCAAAGATTGCCATGGCCTCTCTGTGACTTTGATTTTCAGCTTTTTTGCGGTTTCGATGGCTTTATAGCCGATCAGCAGCAAGCCCTCCAAACTACAACCCCCGATTTTCGATAACAAAAAGCAATAACGTTGGCTTTTAAAGGAACGGCTAGTGTGTTTTTGACAGCCGAGTCGCCAGGGCGTGTGGGCCTGACGTTTATGAGCTGGGGAACCGACGCGACGTGGGTGTATGGAATTGCAATCGTTCGTGCTTTGTTGTGCATCGTTTTTAACGTGAAATAAAATGGCCATCGCTTGAGGGCCTTGACTTAAGCTTCAGCTCGGGCTTAGGCTTAGGTTTAGGCTTAGGGTTGAGCTTAGCTCTGGTTTGGCTTCGGCTTAGGTTTAGAGGGCTTATCCTTAGGCTACGCCTAGGTTTGAGCCTAGGTTTGGCTTAGCTTTAGGCTTAGCTTAGGTTTAAGCTTCAGCTTAGGATTCGTGTTAAGCTGCTCCTTAGGCTAGGCTTAGGCTTAAGCTTAGGTTTATGCATAGGACTTACTTTTAAACTGTCCCCCGCCTACACATTGATACGGTAGAAGGGGAACGGAGTGACGCTACATTGTGTCATCTCCACTCCACCTTTAACAATCCTGGTTCCTCCTTTTTGATAAGCTTGTGACCGGATGCGGTTTGCAAAAGAGGGGGAGAGGGGAGGAAAGAGGAGAGAACAGAGAGAGAGAGAGAGAGAGAGAGAGAGAGAGAGAGAGAGAGGGGAGGCGAGACCTTGAAAGACCCAGTTGGGGACAGCTGGGGGCCCTGGACGTCACCAAAGCAAAAGACCACGCTCCGCCCCCTTTTGGACCCAAGAGGGTGGGGGCCCATAGTGGTTGAATCTCGGCGCGATTCTACTCGTCACTTCTGAATTCTTGATGGTTTTAGTGGTTTTTGTCAGTAACGACTAAAATTGGCGAAGAATTGATGCTTCTTTCATAGGATTTTTTATACCTTTTTGCTTTACTTTAATGAGAAGTTTACAATTTTCTACTTTTTCCACTTCTAAAATTTTACATCGTGATTTTTCTTTAATTTTCAGGCGACAAGATGAATCCAATTCGTATGTCGTTGCTAAAATCGGATTGGCCAGATTCGTCAGGTGGGTTTTGCCTCGGAATTTGAAAATTGAGTTTTTGAAAATATAAAACGATTCAAAACCATTTTCCACAAGAATACCTCGAAAATTCCTCGGAATTGAGTATGATAGCAGCATCTCCTACGTCAAAAATCGCCCGTTACCTCCCGAATTTTAGAGTCGCGGCAACGGATGCTCGAGTCGGCGTCGAGCAGCCAATTTCCGCAGTACTACGACGTACGTTTTTCCACTCCTCTCGGAGTCATTCTCCTAAAAAATCTCAAAATTTCGAGCATCGAAAAATCCTGCGGGGCCTCAGGCTAATTTCCAAAATCCGAAGGTCAAACAAAGGTGAAATGGGGGACGTCCAAGGGCTACGGGACACTCCTCATTCCGTACAGTCAATCTGCTGCTTTTGGCCATTCTACCCGAAAAACCTACTGAAATTATGTCCAAAATTTCGCCGGAGGCTGACAATTTTCCCGATGGACACGTGGTATAACTTTATGAAAATTAAGGGTCGAATGGAGTCATTACAAATACCATGTTTTTCCAGGCGACGCTAAAGGAGAAGGTGATCCAATTGCTGCGGCGCATCAAGCCGGCGTTGATCATCATTTTGACGCCGATGATTTTCTCATTTCTGCTGATAGGCGGAGAAAAGGTTGGTGGATGTTGAAAGCGGTACTGTACTGTTAGCCGGGGGGAGGGTTTGCATAGCACTCCATGGCAAAATTAATGAGTAGTTTTGTTATAGTGTCTTTTTCAAGCATTTTAAAATCTATAGAGGGTTTTAAACTTTAACCATTTTAATCCATTTAAATCAAAATAGACAATTCGAATTTTTTTTGTATTTTTTAAACCGGAAAATTCCCTCCAAATTTACAAAAATGGCGTCAATTTCTTTCTATGGATAATTGGGGCTATATGCAAATGTGAACGCCCCCCACTAAAAGTCAAGAACCCGAAATCCACAAATCCACCTTGATGTTTGCCAATTGTTGACCGCTCGCCCCCAGGGGTATCTTTAAAGAACGGGGAATGGGATGATTAGATTGATAGCTGGTTGAGATGTTTTTTCTATCCTCTCTTTCTCTCACTGTCACTCGTTCTCTCTCTCTCACTCTCGCTCGTTCTCTCTCTCACTCTCTCTCTCTTTCTCTCGTTCTCTCACTCTCGAATAAGCCCTCAGGGCACATTTTCGGACTCTCTGCAGGGCACGTCCGCCGCATTACACTCAACGGACGCTCCTCTGGGCATCGCAGACTTTAAAAATCCCCCTCAGCAAAAGGTAGGAGAGAGAGAGGGAGTGAGAGAGGGAGAGAGATAGAAGAGCTATAAATATAGATGCTGCTCTTTGAAATCTGTAGCAAGGCTATCTGAATTTTTGTGGGTAACGGTCCACTGGATCGAAATCGACAGTTCCTTTTGCCTGGTTCGACTGTCTAGCCTGTACACAGGTGTAACTTGTAGTACCCCGGAGTTTCACCCGGAAAACAGGATTATGCCTTTCCTTTATCAAGTGCAAAACGTTGCAAATATCCAAACAGAAAAACTTTTTGCTGAGGTCAAATTGAGAACAATCATATAAACTTAAGAATTGCAATTTTGTCTTTTTATGCAATAAACGAAAAACCTAGGCCTTCAAGGAATTAGCACTTTTTCAAGCGCCCTCCCATCCACATCGACACCCCCCTGTATTTACCGATACTCTCGAAATCTTTCTCTCTCCCCTCTCTCTCTCTCCCTCTCTCGCGCTTTTCCCCTAGAATCTAGGTCCAAAGTCTGGGGTCCGGAAAAATTAATTGGGAAAGGGCTTTTAGGCGGAAAGTTAAAGCCAATGATCTATAAGCTTAAAATCAAACTATATTTCAGGAATTCCGATGCGCCTTTTGTGTGTGCGTGATGGCCGTCTACTGGATGACGGAGGTGCGTTTTACTCGTACCTTAAAGGGGGCTGAGAAGTGATAGAATTCAGTAGAACTTGGGAGCTGGATGCCGAGGAGTACTGTATGATCATATAACGTAATATATAAAAATAGTATAAAGTAATTTTCAGGTAATGCCATTGGCGATAACAGCAATGATGCCGGTCATTCTATTCCCGTTGACCGGGGTATTGGACTGTAACAACACCGCCAAGGAGTATATTAACGTAAGTTGCGCGTCTTACTTGAGAAGGCTATGTAGCAGAATTTGCTGCCTTCCGAAACTGATAATTTCGAAATCCATAATGTCGGTATTTTCATACATGAATTTTTTGCATAGGATTTGGGTTTTTCCTGGAAAATTTGCATACGCAAATTTCGTCATTAGGCAATTTCAGCATTCTGAAATTTCGCCATTCGAAAATTTCGATATTCTGAAAATTTGACATTTTGAAAGTCCATCTAGCAGGGATTATTGGGGAAAGTCCCAAGCACCGTATCCCTCCTATAATACATTCCATCCCAACCCAGACCCCCATCATCACGTTTGCAGATAGAATTCCAATCTTCTTCCCCCTCTCTCTCTCTCTCTCTCTCTCTCTCTCTCTCTCTCTCTCTCTCTCTCTTTCTTTTCTCTCTCGCCCTCAACCAGACCATTTCTTTGCCAGTCTCCTCCTCCTCCTCCTCTTCTCGGGCTGCTTCTCAATTTGTGTGGCCAACCGGGGGCGAAATTCCTCATTTCTCATCGCTTTTCCATCCCCCCGAACGGGCCACCCCACCCAACCAGCAAATATTGGGACCCCAATCGGGCCCACTCCGGCCGTGATGAGTGAAAAAAACGGGACTCCGGAAAGGGGACACCGCGAATTAATTAGCGAATTGGTAGAGGGACTGGAAAAAAAATCGGTTCTGGACTGTTAGCGGGGGGGGGACTAGCTTTTCCCAGTAAAACCAAGCCCCCTAGGGCTCTATAGCATATAAAATTCTGAGCAAACGCAGTTCTCAGATATAAAAAGTTCTTAAAAAACTTATAAACTTTTTGTCGATTTTCGAATTCACGATTAAAAAATGTCTGAAAAATTAACAATAAATTTCAAATTTTTGACATTTTTGAAAATATTTTTATGACTTTTAGCAATTAAAACTCTTAAAAGCACCAGAAAAATACGTTTTATGTTATTAACAGGTAAGTAGAGGTGGAAAGACAAAAATTATTTTTCCATTGCTACACCCCCTGCAAACAGACCAATACCAAAAAATCGTGAAATGGCAAATCTAAAAATACTGAATTTTTCAGGACACCAACTTCCTGTTCATCGGCGGGTTGATCATGGCGGCGGCCGTCGAGAAGTGCGATTTGCATGAAAGGTCGGGCTGTCGGAGATTTTTCACCTTAAAATTATGGTAAAAAGCTACAAAAGCTAGATTTTTATTTCGTGGAAAAAATACGGTAATTCAACTAGAATAAACGGGTTTTTTGTAGAATGTACGGGATCTGATTTCCGGCCATTTCTATACAAAATCAACAATTTTCAGGGTTGCCCTGTCGGTGTTGCGGCTCGTGGGCAGTCAGCCAAAGTGGATCATGGCCGGGTTTATGACCGTCACGGCGTTGTTGAGGTAGCTTTATAATTTTTTTTTGAGCGCGGAGCCGTTTTAATGAAAAACTTAAGAAAATCAAGTGCTTTAAAAATTGGGGTACGAGTTACCGTAATTAGGTGCCATCCGTAAACCCCGACCTTTCGGCCTCTAAAATTTTTTGCCGCTTATTCTGCCGCTTTTTTTGAGTCCTAAGGGCCCTCACCTCGGCGGGCCATTATTTCCCCCCATCTACCCATTGAAAAGTTTCAAAAAGGGGCTCAAGCGGCTCGTTGAGCCCACCGTAATCCCGGCGCTCCGCGAGAATGTGTGTTCCGCCATTGTCCCGACCCCAGAGGCCACGGGGCATGAAATAAAAAGCAAGCAGTAGACGCAGGTGAGCGGCAAAGAATGCCGGCCTCTCCTTTTGGGCCCGCGGTCAGCTGTTTTGGGGTGGGTGCACCCGGAGAAATGCCGAAAAGGTGACGCGAAACCCGAGAGGCTTGCTTTTGGCATACCCGGAGGGGCATGTGATTGTCTTTTTGAACTTGACGGGAGATGGTTGGACTAAAAAAATGCTCGAAATTGGGAACAAGCTCCAAAGTACTTTCACCCGAAATTAGGGTCATGCTCAGGAGTAGAGTAGCTTAGCTGGCGTAGGCTTCAGTTTAGGTCTAGGTTTAGGCTTGGGCTGAGAATTGGCTTAGGATTCGGTTTAGGCTTAGGTTTAGTCTTAAATTTAAGCTTAGGTTCAGCCTTAGGCTTAGAGTAGGGCTTAGATTTTTGTCCGGCCAAAGGCCTAGGCGCTAGCATTTCGCAAAACTTTGTTTAAGCTTACACTAGCAGCTGCTTTACCCACCCCACTTTACTTACGCTTGTTAAGCCTAGCTCAGCTATTACCCGCTTACCTGATCAACAGGTCAACGATCTTTCCCTCCTCCTCCAAGCTGTTCTCACAGTGGCCCCGTGACGCACAACCCAAGCAGAAGAAAAGAGACAGAAAGCCGGAGAGGCAGGCCGAGTGAGAGAGAGAGAGAGAGAGAGAGAGAAATCAGGGACAAGCCTTGTTGACCAGGACAGAAGTTCGTTTCTTTCGCTGCACTTGGGCAAGATGTTGCCCAGTGTTCTTTGTGCTTTTAACAGCATTGCTGCAAAAAAGCA
The DNA here is from genome assembly GCA_958295435.1 of Mesorhabditis spiculigera. NCBI lineage: Eukaryota > Metazoa > Nematoda > Chromadorea > Rhabditida > Rhabditidae > Mesorhabditis > Mesorhabditis spiculigera. The sequence goes on from CATQJA010002566.1 coordinate 124,722, forward strand.
AGGAAAGTGCAACCACACTACAAGTTACAGGTTTCCGCGGGGGGTGGGGTATCTCCGACATGAGTTTGGGTAGCTGACTAAAGGGAGAGTGCCATCTGCGAGTCTGGGAAGTTGCCCGGAGTAACGTAGTTTCTAGGGTAGCCCCGGTGTACCTAAACTATGCTTAATCAGCGTAGTTTTTAGCCATTCTTGTGCATAGACCTAGGTTAACCAGGAATTCCAGCCAAAATCCCGATAGACAAAATCCCGACATTCAAAACCCAGACAGGCAAAATCCCGACAGCCAAAATGTGATATTTTCGGCCGATTTTACGCATAAATGGTTTTAAAATTGGTGGTTTCTGGCTGCCGGGATTTTGAATGTCGGTTTTTTGGCGGTTTCCCGTTAATTAGAGTTGCTAACGTTAAGCAATTCCCCTGACCTGATCGCCCTAATCTCAAATTTTCATCAGATTTTCACCCAGCTGACCGGGGGCTTTTCCATGGAGTCGAAGAGAGGGTCGACCGGGTGGCGCGACAGATTTGTTGATTCTAGGGCTGATATTGGCGCCATCGTCTCTTGTCCCGCAGGGGTCGAAGGGGATCGCTTCGGGACTGGCAGCAGGAGAGGGGAGAGAGAGCGAGAGAGAGAGAGATAGTGGCAAACAGATAGATATACACATACACCTATTCTGACGCCCATCCACAGACACTACTGGCTTCTGGCCAATACGGTCACTGATGTGTGTGAAGGGGTGTGGATAGGAGCGGAACGTAGTAGTGCATCTGTCTTTCAAGGGCTCGTTGCGAACGAGGGGTGACCAAGAATCGGTACTGGACTCTTAGCGCGGGGGGGGCGTTGCGCAAGGGGAAACTAATAGTTCCCAGTGTAATCCTGTGCTGTCCTAACAAATATAACGAAACCAAAATAGTATCAATTGAAAGATAAAACTCATTGAAGATGTAAATAATTTTATTTTTACAGTATGTTCATCTCGAACACGGCAACAACGGCAATGATGGTACCAATCGGGCAATCGGTCATCGGCCAACTCGTCGAGTCGTTCAATTCCCACCCAAATCAGGGCAGTCGGTAAGTGGAGTTCCGAGGCAACACCTTATGCCGTCTAGGTTGGGCTGTAAGAAGATGTCGACCGGACTCGTATTGTCGATCTGTTTCGCGGCAAATATCGGCGGAACTGGGACTGCCACCGGGACACCTTCGAATCTGGTCATGCTCGGCCAGTTGACAAAGTAAGTCGATCGGAAACGGCTAGAGAGAGAGAGAGAGAGAGAGAGAGAGAGAGAGAGAGAGAGAGAGAGAGAGAGCTGAGAGACAGTAGGGTGAAGATGGTGGACGAGAGGAGAAATTATGAATGAAAGGGACGGAGAAAGAGAGACACGCAAACGAGAGCGAGAGAACTGAAAAAAAAACAAAAAGAAAACACAAAAAACACAAAACAAGAAACCACCAGATAAAGAGACATCAACGAAGACAATGAAGAAGGATGGAAGCTCGAGTAAGGAGCCAGGGAGCGGGGCAGGGAGAGGAGAAAAAAAAAAAAAAAAGGGAAAAGGAAGCAAAGAAAAAAAAGAGAAACCCTACACCTAACCAAATAATTATACACCAAACCCATTTTCAGCCTATTCCCCGATGAGGACGGCTCCCTGAACTACATTTCCTGGATCTTCTTCGCCGTTCCGCTGATGTTGTGCTGTCTGATGGCCTGCTGGACGACGTTGTGGCTCTTCTTCCTTCGGGTGCGTAGAATTTATGATCTTTTAACAGGGTAATAACGGTAAAACTATCTATTCAACGTGAAAAATCACAGAAAAAAACCCCCAATCTTTTCCAGGATGCTCCCGAAGAAGACGAGCACGTCACCAAGATGCTCCACGATCGCTATGAGAAGTTGCCGAGGACGAGGTGGCTAAAATAACCGCAAATTATTTATTGAATTTCTTCAGTTACGCGGAAAAATCTGTGATGTTCTGCTTCGCGCTGTTGCTGGCGCTGTGGATGGGCCGGAATCCGGGGATTGTGCCCGGATTCGGGAAATATTTCGCGAAGGGGTAAGCTTTTTGGAATTTATCGTAACACTGCGGCTTATTTAGTATATTTCGCGATTTTACAGATTCTATACCGATGCGACGTCCGCGATCTTGGTGTCAATGCTGTTGTTTGTACTGCCCGCCGAGCAGCCGGATCTGTTGAGGATACTGAAGCCAGGTGGGTCTTTTGGAGGGCTTGGCTTATATTTACTAGCTGAAAAATTACATAAAAAATTGTTGTTTTGCAGAAGAGGTGAAGAAGGGGCCGCCACGACTCATGGATTGGCCCGCCATGCAAAAGAGCTTCCCGTGGAGCGTCGTTTTGTTGTTGGGCGGAGGGTTCGCGTTGGCGGCTGGTAAGTGTTTACAAAATTAATTGTTTTAATGTTACTTCATCTTATAATTAAAAGATGATTCTTGAAGGTTTAAATTAGCCTGTTTCACGACATCCCAACGGATTTTAGCACAGAAATTGACCAAATAGCAATCTTTTCCTATTTCCGGTCGCGTGCTAAAACCGGAAAGCTGCTATTCTGCCTATCAAACTTATTGCAGGCGTAAAAGAGTCGGGCCTATCGCTGATGCTCGGCCAGCACATGTCCTACCTGTCGAAGATGGACTCGTGGGCGCTGCAGGCGTTGTGCATGGCCATTGCCATGGTCGTCACCAACATTTGCTCCAACACCGTCACCGCCTCCATTTTTGTGCCCATCGTCGCGACATTGGTACGTTTCGTCACGTTTTTTCG